>PVKE010006712.1:0-53300 GCA_004027555.1 Craseonycteris thonglongyai
AAGCTTTGTGTTGTAAAATACTGCCCTTTGAACATGTTATGAAAATAGTCACAAAGATAATCAACTCTATTCGAGCAGCTCCATTGCAACACCGACTTTTCAAGGCCCTGTTAGAAGATACTGAAGATCAAGAACACGATCTCATCCTGCATACTGAAGTATGTTGGCTCAGTAAAGGTAAAGTTCTTACAAGATTTGTAAAGTTCTTACAAGATTTGTGAACTTAATTGAAGAAATAAAAACATTTATACATGATAAAAATGAAAATTAGGATGAACTAACACTCTTGCTGGCTGGTGGATTTGGGTTTTCTTGCTGACACCATGGAAAAATTAGATTTTTCAATTTGGAGTTGCAGGGAAATGACAAAAATAGAGCTGAAATGATAAGCTCTGTAAACGCATTTACAGCAAAATTGACTTTGTTGATATCACATCTGCATATCAAGTCTCTCGTGCACTTCCCATATATGAGGAAAATGCTAGGTAACAATGAATTAAACTTGTCATTATTTATTGAGACCCTGCAAGTGCTTGAAGAACAGTTTGAAGAGAGATTTCTGCAGTTTACAAATATCGAGCCAATTGTCTCCTTCTGTATCAATCCTTTTACTTGCCAAATAAATGTAATAGAACTAGACGCATGTATTGCAGACCTTGTTCAGGGGAAAGCAGAAGAACTAGAGTTAGAAATTTTGAACCTTAAGAATGATATTTTGCTAAAATCCTTAGTATCAGAGGACTCGTGGAACATAGTCGACAAAGAAAGGTTCCCATTTTTAAAAAAGCGGCATATAAAATCAAATCATTTTTCGGGTCAACGTATTTATGCGAATCTTTTGTTTTCAAACATGAATTTAATAAAATCACGATATAGATCTCGACTTACCGATGAGCATCTTAATAATTATTTGCTAACAGGGTTGTCGTCATACTCTCCTAATTACGAAGCACTGGCCAATGAAATGCAATGCCAAAGATCACACTGACAGATTGTTTTTTTTTATGTTTTTTTAATTGATTTTATTGTATGTGTTTTTTATTTACTTTGTATTACATTTTGTATATATGTTTCTTTGTGTGTATATAATTTGTATAATAAATTTATTATTTTAAAATTATTTTTATTATTTTTTATTCTTGTTCAATAATAAATATCCTTAGAAATAGCTGGTGCCCGCCACCCTATCGATGTTTTAGAATGCGCCCTAGGGTATAAAATGGTTGGGAATCCCTGGCCTAGGGTAAGGAATTGTCTGAGTTTATTCTAAAAGCCATGAAGAGCCACTAGAGAAAAAAACTAATTGAAAATCTCAACTGCTGAATAAATTCCTTGGCTACATTTAGCAGACTCACACTTAAGTAACAAAATGGCACAATTTACATAATTAGTAATTCAAAAACCCTTGAAACAGTAAGGTCAATAGCATTTCTTTTCAACTTCCCAGCTTCTGATTTCAAAAATCATATTCAGTTATAGGACACAAAAGGAACTACATCTTTTACTTGTACCATTTCTAATTTTAAAAAGCTTTTTGTTATTTTATGCTACTAAGAATATTTGTTATTGCCCTGCTTACTATGTACCTAAAAATCTAAATCAGGGGAAGCCAGATGGGTCAGTGGGTTGAGCGCTCACTTTGCAGCGCCAGGGACGGAGGATCAAATTCCGGCCCCGGCCAGTGCGGACCCATATGCTGAACTGGGGAGTTCCCCCAGTTCAGTTCTCTCTGTCTCTGTATCTCTCTCCTCTCTCTCTCTGGCAAAAAACAAACAAACAAAAACAAAACAAAACAAAAACAACTAAAATAAAGATCTAAATCATTAAGGGCTGAGAGTCAGTCCGTAAAATCAAAGCTTTTTGAATAACACACCCCCTTTTCTTTGTTTAAGGGAAGAAAAAGTATTCCTAAATGCAATATTCTATGATTCTAGCAATACTGGTTAAAAACTAGCATTTTTCACTGAAATTAAATGTACCAAAGCATGTGCATCTGCATTTGCCAGATTTTGGACAATAACCTTGTAAGCAGATTTTTTTTTGGCAAAAAAAGAAATGGTAAGATGGAAGAAAGGAAGAAATAAAGAAAAAAGCCAGTGTTTTTAAAGCAAACATTGTTCATTAAGATATGGTCTCTAAAATTTCTTCACTGTTAAAAATTATAAGTCTAAGTTTACTCATTTACCATCACAAAGGGATTTTAAATCTATTCAATACTGAAAATATTATTTAACTGATATTTAAAATCTAGTAAAATGTCCCAAAATTCACACAAGTAATTTTGATAGAAAACACAGGTTTATGATTAAAAATTGTAAATTTTCATTGCTCAACGATGAAAACGTGTTGTTCTTTCATGTAGCGCTCCATTTTTAATAACCCTGAACTGTCTGTCAGCTGTCACGCTGTCTTTTTTTTTTTCCATTGGCAACACTTTATTGTACAAATGACGCAAAATTCAAATCTTGCATGAATTTTGAGACACCCTTTATATTGGGGGGTGGGACCCACAATTTCACCAATAGCCAATATGCTAAATTTAATTCAATGACAATATATTTTGGGCCATGCTGAGCTTCAAAGTATCTAGGTTGTATTTGGTGATCTCTTTTTCATTATTCTTATGGTGAGAGTAATTCCTCTGGAAAATACAATATAATCTCCCTTTGATTTAAATAGTTAATATTAAAAAGAAACTGTAACCATTTCCAGATAAGCTTACTGTACACACTTCACAAATGTTTTACTGAACAAGGAAGTATGTCTACTCAGTAGTAATAGTCAGGCATCACAAACATAAAAAGTAAATAGCGTCTTTGTAAACCATCTTCTTTGGTTTCTGTAACTCTCTGCCAGCTTTTAGTTTCATTTTTTTTTCTGTCCCTCTACATAAATGTTAATGTGCTTTTGCCATCTCTCTTGTCAGCTTTCTCTTCTGTTTTCAGAACTCTGGCCATTTCATCTACTACTCAGCTTCAATAATTTCCCAAAACCTTCCTTCAAGCTACAATCTTCAGAAATAGATTTACAACTGTATATAGAACAAGAAAGACATCTTAACTTAAAATTCTTGACAGAATTACAAACTCAAAATGTTATATTCCCCCATTCACTCAAGTAAATATTATCCAGTGCCTACTATATTATCAGGTGCTTGAGTTCCAGTTAGGAGAGAGTCTGCTGTATTTTCTCCAGAGCAAACACGCAGCTGGACTAATGTATTAACTCCAAAAAACAAACAAAAACAACAAGAACCACATCATTTTATTTATCACTCAAATTTTAACTAAATTTTCCACATATTAAAAAAAAAAAAAAAAGTCGGGAATCCAGGATAGTTCAGCAAATTGAGTGCTTGCCTTGCAACCACAAGGTCCAAGAATGAAACCCTGGCCCTGGCTGGTGCAAACCCATGTGCTGAACTGCAGCGCATCTGGTAGACACCGGGGGTGGTTAAGGTTCTTGCCTTCCATGTGAGAGACCCCAGTTCAGTTCCCACACTGCGCAGCCCTACATCCACCTGTGTGGAATGAAACTATGTCACAACTAATGATGTACAACTATAAAGAATGCTCTGGACCCTCCCAGCTTCTTTCTTTCCTCTCAAACAGAATCTTTAAAAAAAAAAAAAAAAATTTTTTAAAAAGTCGTGACATTTGCCACACTCCTCTAATTCCAGGTCACTCAGTATTCACAGAATATAAACTTTCTAAAAATACAACACAAATGGGAATTATAGAATATTTGAGGTTGAAAGTTATTTTAAAGCATGTAAAAATAACAAAGTAATGTGGCCTGAGTAACTAAATACTGGATCTTATCCTTTTCAAAGTGTTTTGTCAAAAACTTAAAAGACCTGGATACCATGTATGATATATACAACTGAAATACAAATGCATTCAATGACTTTCTTAAGATTTAACAAGGTCTTGGAATGCTAGGGAGAATTAACTTGGATATAAGAATAAACAGTTACACAGTCATATTTCAAAAACTAAATTTCATAAACAATAGAATACAGATCCAGCCTGTTCACATGAAACAGGAGAGCCAGTAACAGCTAGTATTGTGACAGCATTTCTTTATAAGAAGTACTATGTTAGTAGAAATCTAATGAACAGAACTGGATTTGTAAGAGTTGCACTGAATTTTGTGTTTTTCACACTGCTTCAAGTATTGTGCTCAGTCTGGGCTTCATTAAAACAAATATTAATAAACCAACTAAACTGGATATAAAGGAACAAACCTTTCTAACTGTTCAGTTTACCCATAGTTGTAAACAAGTTACCTTAACTCACAGCACACTGTATTTTCACAATTTGCCAAGTAACCCAAAATGGTGTGAATGAAGTGATTTGCAATTTTGCTGAGGCATAGAATTTGCATCCAGTGCCATGAAGTATATGAAAAGAGGGTGTTTCTAGGAAAGAAACATATACCTCCCTTCTTCCCTCTCTTCCCATACCCTATTCTGCAGCATTTTTCTTTTTCAGAGATGCAATAACTTTTGAAGAGCTTATTTCTTTGTAAAGAAACAAAACAAAAACTCTGAAAAGAAAAAGCCAAATCCTAGCACTGATGATGGAAGTAAAAAAAAAAAAGGGATGAGGTTTGAATACTCTCATGGTTTTCAAAAACTTGGAAATTGGAAGATCTTAAGGTATGAATGTTAAAGGTTGACTACAAAGTCCTGGTCACCAGATGCATTCAAATAAAAGCAAGATAAGCTTATGTCAAAAATATTTTAAGTATAATTCTTGCTTTGGGTAAGAGGCTGAACTTGTCAACTTTTAAGGTCACTTCCATCTCTAATTGTTATTATCAATCACTAATTCTAAAGGTAGTGACAACAAATATTTTTTTAGATCACATGTGCTGCCACAATAGTAAAGTTAAGAATACCACCGTATGTTGGATGTCTCTACTACAAATAGCACTACAGTAGAAGCATTAAAAACTGTCATTTTTTAAAAAGTGTAATATAAATAAATCTGTTGAAGTTCTGATCAGAATGGTAAAAGGACTCAGGCTGTTAGAAACTGAAAATGTGTCAACTAAGTTTCCGGGGGCAGAAGAAAAGAAATGTAGCTATTAAATCTTCTCTACTACAAATTAATGTCCAGACAAAGTAAAGCTGTGTATCTACTATTTACTTGAGGTGATTGCCAGATCACTCTTTTTGACAACTCACAGGATTTTAAAACTGTTCATATTACATAGTTCTCTTAAAATTGATTCAGTTTAAACACAGCTCTAATACACAGTAGCTAGGTGTTTTTATAGCATAATTGTGGCATACGCATATTAAGGTATAAGCATTTCCCTAGCAATTAAATATAATCCTGAATTTATTTTTCTTTCTTATGATATGGGCTATTTCTAGTATGTTATGAGATTTAATTATTATAACACGTCTATAAAGCTCTTACAATAGTGTCTGGCACTTAATTAAGAATTTAATGAATGGCAACAATATTTTAAAAACTTATCCATTTACAAATAAATACCAATGCAGTTTCTTAGTCATCTTTATTTTTTGCAATCTGCAGCAAGTAAGCTGGATATAATGGGAGAAAGAGAAGCACTCTCTTCAAGATGCTCATTCGACATCATGAATTACTCTAAACGTTTCAGAAAACGAAAGGGTTGACTTTAAAGGTTGGAATTTTCAATTTAAGCTTCTAAGTGTCGAGAAGTGGTTGACATCCCTTCCCACCAAGAACTGGTTCTATTCTTCTACCATTAAAATGTCTGTCTTGAGACATGTAAACAACCTACCTACCTGTCTCTCCTACTTTCATTCTTTTCATGCTTTCAAATGTCATAATTGAACTTTTTTTTTTTCTGGTCAGGAAATTAAGCAATTAACACATATAGGCTATTCATGAGTTTTTAAATCTTATTCAACAGTTCTTTCTTCAGCAGGAGACATTTTCTCTGCCTCCAAAATGTCAGAACACTCTGGTTCTACAACTGGGAGTTAGTTCATCTCTCTACATTCTGTATCCTAACTGTGGTGTGGGCTACATGAATATGTATATATATATATATATATATATATATACACTCACAGAACTGTACAGCCAAAAAAAACCTTTTCTTAGTCTAAATTTTAAAACTCATACAGCAATATAACCGACCTCCATCTCTTCGTCAAAAGCCTCATTTCAATCACCTTTTACAAAGCCAGCTTTTAAAGTAAAACTCTTCTATTTATTTCATCTTCCTAACTTTCAGAAGCAATTCTATACCTCCCATATTGTGCTTCTTCAACTGAGATCTACAAAATTTAAACGTAACATTAAAAAGTTACTTAAAAATACAGGCCAAGCTACACTAGTCATATTGCCAAAAACATTTAATATATTATGTTTCCCAGTTATAAAGTATTTAATATGCTTCAATACCTATCTTTAAAATAGCATTGGATAAACTGAAATTCTGTACTGGCCCAACTATTTGAACAATATTTCTAAGCTTTCTGTTTCTTGGTGACCATTTCTCCAATTTCCTGTTTGTGGTGTACTTCCAAATGTATACTTAATATGTATGACTCCTTCAGGAGTCCTTTAGAGAATCCACTGGCCTCCACAGGGCTCTTGTGCAAAAAGAAAAACATACCCTTCTGGGAGGATAGAAGTACTCCTCTTGACAAGGGGCTGATGCCTTGGGAGACAGAAGTAAAAGCACAATCTCCCCTGGGAGGTCTGGCCAGGGCACAGGATTCTGCAGGTAGAGCAAGTGCTGGATTTGTCTTTTTTGCCTCCTTCAGCCAGTATCTTTGAGCAGTGCACAACCATACACAGTAGTCTTATACTTTAAGATCATTCATTAAATGGGGATGCCGGGATGGCTCAGCGGGTTGAGCACTCACTTTGCAGCCCTGGGGGTCCAAGGATCAAATCCTGGCCCTGACCTGTGCAGACCCATGTGCTGAACTGGGTGTGCTCCCAGTTCAGTTCTTGCCAGGGCCCATGCGGGAGTCCCTCAGCCTGGTTCCTGCCCTGCACAGCCCTGTACCCACCTGTGGAGTGAAACCATATCAAAAATTAACGATGTACACCTATGGAGACTGCTTGGGCCCTCCCCCTTCTCTCTCTGTCAAAAAAAAAAAAAGTATTCATTAGAAAAGAGGATGGAAGAAAGAGCAGTTATTCTCCAACTACATATGCATCCATCTCTTACCTTGCAAACTCAAGATTTATTGGGGGGGGGGGCGGGGCGGGGGGAAGGTCTTCCAACTTCCTAGGGAATTTACTCTCCCTTTACTTTTAACTTCTACTTTTCATTGTTCTATTTTTTGTTTTAAATATGGCCAAGACTCATGTGATATCAAAGAATATTAAATTCAAAAGATACACAAAAACACATTTAATGTGATCTTTGCAACAGTGCTCTGATAAGAGAAACACGTATCCTTATTTCACAGATGAATGTATTTAAAACTTGAAGAAGCCAAACCACTTGTCCCCAAAGTTAACAATTGACACAAAGTAACAAAAGGACTAAACCTCGGTTTTTCAACTCCTAGTCCAGAGCTCATTTTGAGTATTCAATACACCTAAAAATCAAGAGGCCTTACTACAATCCTCCCTGCTTAACCTTTCAGCCTCATGACTTGACCTAAATTCTTTTAGGGTCATCAAAGATCTCTCAGCCAAACCCAAAGGCCATGGATTCTCATGTATTATTCTGAACTCTGCTACATTGGCTCAAATCCCATTTTTTAGGTAATTTTCTTCTATCCTGATTTCTATAATGGCTTCCTTCATATATTCATTCTTGTTCTCCTTTTCTTGCCATTGATTGCCTTAAACATCCTGTTACATTTCTGTGTAGATAAACCCATTCCACTTTGCAGTTCATCATGGAAATTATGTAGTTAGGCTCTAATTTTTATTTATATTCCTGTAATGCTGCCATTTCCTATTTGATGAATCTATTCCATTTTAGGCTTTCATCATTTCTGGCCTTCATTAATTCCAACTGTTGCCTGATCCTATCCAGCATTCATTTCTTAGAAGTTATGTTACAAAGGGTAGAATATAAAACACCTCCAATGGTATATTAGATGATTTTAAGTGGTCCATAAAGAAATATTTGAAATTATGCTTATTGTAAAATATGTCCAGAAAAAACTATAAAACCAAATAATCATGCACATTTTTCTTTTAAATTCACTTAATTAAAAGATAGTTAAAAATATTGACAGACAGATGGTTTGAAGATAAAGCAAAAATCGTGAATGGCTTGTTTGGGAAATACTGGCCCATGGGACATCCATAAATTATAGAAGTTAAGCACTCAGGCTCTGAGTCAATGATTTGAATCACATTTACTAGCTAAGTAATTTTGAACAAATTACTTAATTCTCTTTAAATCCCAGTTTTCTAGGTGGATAGTGGGGATAAAATCATCTACCTCCTAGGCTTATTGTATGGATTGAAAGAATCTATAAAATGTTCTTAGCTCAGTGCCTGGCATAGTACGTAAGTGCTTAATGAATATTAATAATTACAATTATTCTTGATCTCTCCTGGCCATCATGCCTTCACTTGTAATCAACTGGGCACTCAATCTGTGCTATAGGCAATTTTTCATATATGGATTTTCTGCCCCAAATTTCCCTTACCTGTTTCCATCTTTATTTCTATATTCTGGCATGAGTGCAAGAAAAAAAAAAAAAAAATCACACACTAACATTTTTTTATTAATCCTTAAAACATTTGGCAGTGGGACCCAAAAGCCATATTTCTCTGATATACTTGGCCTTACAAAATCAAACACAAACTATTTGAAAGCTCTGGCACTATTCAAATAGGTAAATATGTTGCTCCCCTAACATATCCGTCAGTCAGTTAAACCTTAGCTGTAAGTCTATTTTTCTGTTTCCTAATCTCATTCATTCAATAATCTATCATGAACTCTAGGTATATATATGGCAACCATATAAGGTGGTGGAGACACTGAAACTGTCTAGTAAAGAAAAACAGACTAATATTGCAATACAAACAAGTAAACAGCAAATTAGTAGATAATATGCTATGTAAATAATACCCCCAAAGTATTCATTCTCAATACTAGATATGCTCCACAAATGCTGATTAAACCCCACCCTCCTTTAATGCAGAGTACCCAGCAGCACAGTGGGGAGAGTACATTACATTACACTGACAGCAATTTTATTGCTATCTCGTGTTCAGACTCTAGGTATATGCGAACCATATCAAAATTTTTGTCTGCCAACTAGACAAGTGTTGAAACTCAGTTATACCCCTTGTTTGATCTGATTTGCTAGCAAATATGTGCACACATACCCAAAAACATGACTGACATTCTGTTAATCTAGAGCAAAATAATGACTAGAAATACAACTTGCAAAAAAGATCAGTATATATTTAACCTTTCTGGAGGTGGGTAAAAAACACAAAAATTTTACTGGGGAAGCTGGGATGGCTTAGCTGGTTAAGCCCTTGCTTTGCAGCCCCAGGGACCGAGGATTGAGCCCTGGCCCCAACCCTAGCCCGTGCAAACTCATAGGCTGAACTGGGGTGTACTTCCCACATGGAGATTCCTAAGTTCAGTTCTCGCCCCTTGGTTGGGCCCCTGGCTTGAGGAGGCATGCCTCCCACAGTCTGGTAGGAACCAGCGAGGCCCCCACCCACCTGTGTGGAACCAAACCATGTTAAAAACTGATGACAGACAACTATGGAGACTGCTCTGGGCCCACTCCCTTCTCTGTCTCGATCAAAAAAATAAAAAACAGGGAAGCCGGGATGGCTCAGTGGGTTAAGCGCTAACTTTGCAGCCTTGGGGACCGAGGATCAAATCCCAGCCCTGACCCATGTGGACCCATATGCTGAACTGGGGAGTGCCCCCAGTTCAGTTCTCACCAGGGCGAGACCCCGACCCAGTTCCTGCCCTGTGCAGCCCCGCCCACCTGTGGAATGAAACTATGTGGAAAAACCAATGATGTGCAACTATGGAGATTGTTCTGGGCCCTCCCCTTCTCTCTCTCTCTGTCAAAAACAATAAAAATAAATCTTTAAAAAAATAAAAAACAAATCTTAAAAAAAAAAAAAAGTACTAAAGTTACCCGCAAAGATGTCCTGACTGGTGCATTAATGGCATTACTGAGAAATTTAAAATGTTATAACTTAGAAACCTAATGCTCAAGATTTCTATGCAATAGTAAACATAGACTAAGATAAGCTTTCATTGTGTTACCCTATTTATAAGATGACAAGTCTCAATTTACTCTAAGTACATTAGTCATAACTCCAGACACAACTTTGGGATCTTGTTCACTGGAGAATAATAGGTTTCTATATCAATTTGTGTAACATTTTATCAATGACCAATCCTTATCTTACATAAATATGGTATAAATAGCATATGAAACACAAGTTACTCAACTGATTTACAAGCTGAAGCAGTGTTTGGGAGGTGGGAAAAAAAAAACTTGGGAGGGAGAGGGGGACAGAATAGAATGATCTTCAGAGACATTTTACCAGTAAGGATGGAGTATGGGTAGGGGGGAGACAGGCTGGATGAGCCAGAACTTCTGTACTTCAGCTACATGAAATATACTGATAACAAGATATAGCATAAAGAAGAAATCTTTAAGAAATAAAATCCAGTGTGAAAGTGTAAAGTCTTTTAAACAAAAGAAAAAGAAGTAATAAAAATTTCTTAAATTTTCAAGATTATATACTCCATTCTGAGAATATACAGATCACTTACTGCTTGGAAGAGTATTTTCTTCTACCAATATTCTGCCATTCTCCCCCCACTACTAGTTGATTTTTTACTGTGTACTGAACACAGTAATAAGTGCTCTACATACGTTATCTTTGTTAATTCTACCTCAAGCCTTTCAGTGAGGTTAATATTATCACCTCTATTTTACAAATGAGGAAATATTGTATTAATAATATAGGCCAAATCTCAAAATTTAAAAGTGGTATCTGTCATACTGTAGAGTTAAAATTGAGTTTTACTCCACTGGCCTTTAAATAGAAATGGGTACAAAAACTGGTTTCTACTTCAGCCCCAACCAAAGTAGCTATAACCCATTTTTTTAATACCTTGCAACACTTTAACCTTCACATGCAACAATGTTTCTATCCCGAAGCCAAGCAGAAGAACTAGGTTAACAATGTGTATTTTACTTAGTTTCATAGTCCACAGAAAAAGGAGATGGGAAGCAGTTTGATAGTTCAGAGCAGCGCTGTCCAATCTTTTGGCTTCCCTGTGTCACAATGGAAGAATTTGTCTTGGGCCACACATAAAATAGACAATAACACTAAGCGATGAGTTAAAAAAAAAAAAGTTGCAGAGAAAACAAAAAATCTCATAACGTTTTAAGAATTTGTGTTCGACACCATTCAAAGTCATCCTGGGTCAGAGGTTGGATATGCCGGATTTAAAGCATCCCTTTGGGGTTTAGGTAGTCTGTATTTGAATCTATACAGCACCACCAATAACTGTGTGACCTTGGTCAAATGTTTTCATCTCTCAGATTTCATTTCCTGATCTGTAAAATGGGGATGATAATAATAACACCTCCGACAAAAGCTTGCTGTAAGACTTTAAAAGGTAATGTGTGTAAAGGGCTTACTACTGTGCTCAGTACATAGAAAAAAAAAATCAATGAATGGTGGAGGAAGACCAGCCACATACCACAATAAAAAAAAGCAAAAAGCCTATGTTCTGAAAAATTCCATTATAGAAAAGGAGAGAGTTACGATTTGACTATATGCTAAAGACAAAACTGAATTTCAATCTATTCCTAATATTTTGGGGGATCAATGCATTTGAGGTGGGCCAGAAACGATGCTGCAGTGCATCTGTGATACACACCTAAAAATGGCTCCAGTGTGAGCAGCATCTTAATTACCAACAGAGGAGGTTAAATCTACTTTTCATAAATGCAGGAGATAGGTTTGGTGGGCGCTTATGTATCAACCCCCCCTACCCCAGGAATAAGTTATCGAGCAGTTAAGAATCCTGATTCTTCTAGTGCATTCCAAATCTTACAGCATAACAGCCTACTGTGCAATTCCAAGTACCCCAGTGAGGTATGAATTTATGAACCTAGGCTGAGTATCAGCCAATGCGGAAATCCGGGTAGCTTTAGAAGCCAGCAAACATCTGGCATGTCGGAAACCTCAAAAAAAAAAACAACCACCACCTCAAATCAAGTCAAAACAAATGCACATCCCTTTAACGGAATTAGCCGCATTCCTCTGGGGCAAAGGAAGAATGTATCAGTGTTCCTACAGTCCCCATGCCCTTTTCTTCAAGTCCTCAACTGGAACCTTGGCCGTCACACCGATAATACTATGGCTACTACACCAAAGGAAGGGCGCTGCAGTGGGGCTGACCACGCAGGTTAGGAGATGGAGAGGCCTAGGGTGTGGAAGACTACCCGAACCCTGCGCTGGAGTTGGGACAGCACATCCCTAGCGGAAGTAGGGTTGGTCCCGATTCCCCAAAGAGCCCCTCGCCGAGTCAGGTCTTTAACCTGGTCTCCTCTTGCACACGCTGCTCATGCAAATCCCACCCTCACTGCACACGGAGAAGAGGTAGGAAGGAAAGGCCCTCGGTGAGTCCAGGAGTTGTTTGGGGGCCGCATCCCCCACGCTGGAAAAAGAGACCGCGAGCCCGCCTATCCCGCGGGATGGAAACTCCCTTCGACTTCCCGGCAACACGCGCGATACCCGCGCCGGGCCTGGGCCGGGGTCTGGGTGGGAGAGACCCACAGGTCCGGAACTCCCGCTGCACACCACATGGGGCGAGTCTGAGTCCGCTCGCCCGCTCTCCGAGCAGGAGGTCGAGACTTCCCCAGATACAGAGATGCTGGGGAAGAAGGGGATGCCCGGACCCCAGGCCCTCTCCACGTGGCTCCTCAGACTCGGGGCGCCAGGGTCGAGTGCGCTCCCACGCCCGCCCGCCGGGCCCGCTTTGATCATGGCTCCTCCGCCCTCGCTTCTCTCCTTACCGGCCAGGGTGTCAAGCTGAGTGTGTGCGCACACTTCGAGGGTCCCCGCCGAGCTCTGATCCAAGGAAAGGGAAGAGGAGGCTAGGGGTAGGGGGTGGCTGAAGGACCACTGGACTGGGAGAGCTGCAGCTGCGGATGGACAAACCGCCAAGGCACTTTCGCTGCTTCCCAAAAGGGAGAGAGCTAGCGAGAAAAAGAAGCAAGATGGCGGCTAGCCAGCCCCTACGTATTACGTCATGCCGCGGCGCACGTAAGGCAGTCTCCGCAAGACCGCCCTCTGGCGCAGAGACGGCCGGATCACGTGACGCCTTCGTGGCTGTCCAACCCCGGAGGAAAGCCAAGTCTCCACCTGCTGGACGGAGAGAGTTCCTGCAATCAGATTTTTCGCTGCCGGTAAAAATTTAGCCTGAAAATTTCTCCAGGAACTCTGGACTAGACCATGATTACAGGCTGATAAGCCTCATGGAAGTGAGGACTCTTGTATGTAATGGATAAGTGTGTGAATTGATTCACAACAATTTGACAGTGTGTATCGGAATTAAACTATGCATAATCTTTAACCTTGCTATTTGACAATATCTTGGTTTTCCAGAAATGTATATGCACAATATTCATAAAACCAAAACATGCCAGTTGATAAATATATGGATAAACACATTATGAAATGTCCATATTATGTAATATTTTAAAGCCATTAAATTTAGAATAATATTTAACAACCAGGGAAACTTATGCCACATTATGCTTATCCCATAATTATGCTATAAAGACACACATACACATATTCATAGAAAAGAGACTCAAAAATGTACTCTGAAATGTTAATGGTAAATATGTTAACAATAGGTTTTTAGGGTGTTCAGAATTTTAAAAAACATTTTATGGGGGAAGCCGGAATTGCTCAGTGGGTTAAGCACTCACTTTACAGCCCTGGGGACCGAGGATCAAATCCCGGCTCTGGCCTGTGCAGACCCATATGCTGAACAGGGGAGTGCCCCCAATTTGGTTCTCACTGGGACAAGACCCTGGCCCAGTTCCTGCCCTGTGCAGCCCCAAGCCCACCTGTGGAATGAAACTATGTGGAAAAACCAATGATGTGCAACTATGGAGACTGTTCTGGGCCCTCCCCCTTCTCTCTGTCACTGTCTCTGTCTCTCTCTCTGTCAAAAACAATAAAAATGAATCTTAAAAAAAAAAAAATTTATGTATGCCTTTTTATAATTTCCAGATTTTATAAACAGAAAAAGTTTTAATATGTAATGAAAAATTGTGAGTCATAAAGTTGCTTTGAGAAACATGATAAATGTGTGCATCCATATGTAGTATTTGTATGTATATATACATATGGTATGTGTGTAATATTTTTGGCACTGTGTTTAAGATTCAAAAAGATCTACCTATTTTTTAGACTTTAGAATAAAACAAGAATGGGTATGAATACAAGTTCTGCTAATTAATTGCTATAGAGTATGGGTAAGTTTCTTAATTTCTTCCAGATTCAGTTTTCTCATTTGTAAAATGGAGATAATATCTAAACCTTCTCAAGTTGGTGTTATTCACACACCAAATATTTATTGAGCACTTACTATATGAGCTAGGTACTGGGATACAAAGGTAAAGAACAGTTAAGACCTTGGTCCTAATGAAGCAGTCTAGTGATGCAGGTCAAATAGTAGATGAGGATATATGCAATGAAGGAAATAAAACAGGATATCAGATAAAGAATAACCAGAAAGAAGGGTAGTAGGAATTTATTACAGATAGGGTGATCAGTGAGTACCTTTCTGAGAAGGTGCCATTTAAACCAGGATCTCAATGATAAAAAGAAGCAGCAATGCAAAGAGTCAGTGGAAAAGTGCCCTGGATCAAGTATATTATAATGGCAAATGCCCTGCTTTGGGGAAGAGCTTGGAATGTTCCAGGAACTGGGAGAGGAATATGTCTGGGGCTTAGTTAAGAGAGTAGGGGAAGCTGGGAAGGCTCAGTGGGCTGAGCACTCATCTTGTAGCCCTGGGATTGAATCTCAGCCCCAACCCATGCAGACCCATATGCTGAACTGGGGTGTGCCCCCAGTTTGGTTCTCACTGGGGTGAGCCTCCTATGTGGGAGATCCCCAGTTCACCCCTGGTCACAGGAGACCAGGAGTGTGCCTTCCATGCAGGAAGTCCCCAGCCCTGTTCCTGCCCTGCACAGCCCCGTGCCCACCTGTGGAATGAAATTATGTAGAAAACTACTGACATGCAACTACGGAGACTGCTCTGCACCCTCCCCTTTCTCTCTTTGTCTCTCTGTCTCTCTGTCAAAAACAATGAAAAAAATAAAAAAGAGAGAGAGGGAGTGGCAAGATGAGACTACAAGGAGAGACAAGGGCTAGGTCAAAGGAGATTTAGAGGCCGGGTAAGTTCAGAATGTCTTCTAGGTGCAGTAAAACACCATGCGTCAGATTTAATAAAGAGGCACATAATCTGATTTTATATTTTACGAAACTCACCATTACTGCTAAGTGAAGGGCGTGAAGAATGGGTTGGAGGGAAGAAAGTGTGGAAGCAAGGATCCCCACTAGGCAGAAATGACACAATTTCACTGGTGAAAAATCACAGTGGCCTGGAATGAGATAGAAACAGTGGAGATGGAGAGAAATGTACAGTTTTGGGGTACTGGACATGGAATATACTTGCTTGTGTGAGATGATCACTTCTAAATCGGGGGGAGTGAAAAAAACACTAGAATCAATGACAACTTATAAATTTATGGCTTGAACAACTGGGTAGACGATAGAAACATGGAGACTGTGGTGATGGGGAAGAAAGGAAATAAGATTGGTTGGTAGGACAATAAAAATTAAGTATTAAAATGGGAAAAAGTAAATTTTGGATATGTGAAATTTGAGATGTTCATGTGCTTTCCAGCTGTATGCTAAACATGCCACTGACATGCACATCAAGAGCTCAGAGGGGAGGTTGGAGGTAGGGATTTGGGCTCCATACACATGTGTTTCATATGTATTTCATAGACACGTGTTTAAAGTGGTAGGAAGAGATAAGATAACTGAGAGGGAGCTGAGAAAGAAGAAAAAAGGGACAGCTCTGAGGAGCAATGGTATTTAGAGTTCAGGTGGAGGTGGACTATTTAGCAAAGACCACTGAGGAGAAGCCACAAACTGGGAAACCCAGAGAGGATGATGTCACAAAAGCCAGGAGAGAAGAGTATGACAAGAAGCTGTGAGCAATCAACTATGTAAAATGCTGCTGAGAGGTAAGTCCTATGAAGAAAGAGCCAGAAGTGTTCATTGTACTCGGCAACCTGGAGATTGCTGGTATCTTCTACAAGTTTTGGTGGAGTGGTGCGGTCAGGGCACCATATGGTAGCGAACAAAAAAGGAGATGAATGTGGAGAAATGGAGACTACGGATAAGCAATTCTTTTCAGAACTTGAACTCTGCTGTGACAGACAAACAAGGTAGTAGTTGGAGGGAATGTGGACTGAAGAGAGACGTGTTAAAGCAGGGGTCTCCAAACTTTTCAGCCTGCGGGCCGCATTAACTATCAAACAGCAGTTTGGGGGCCGACTACACACTCGAGGTCCAAATAAAAAATGATCAAAACATAGATGTTGTTTTTAATTATTTATTTAATATTATTTTATTCAGATAAAAAGGTCTCCACGGGCCGGAAAAGAGGGCCTCGCAGGCCGGATGCGGCCCACGGGCCGTCGTTTGGAGACCCCTGTTTTAAAGTACTGGAGACAGATCATGTTTGCATGATAATGGGAATAATCCAGAAGAAGGAGGTGGGAAGCAATTATGTAGTAGAGAAAAGGAAAACTAAAGGAGGCAAGTCCATGAGCACTGATTCAAGGTTCACTTCTGAAGGACAAATAGATGAAACTCTAGGGATTATCAGTGTTTTGATGGTGGGGACCATCCATGGCTTCTATTTTCTCTATGAAATAGAGGCAAGGTAATCTGCTGACAGGTCTTGGTGTGTATAAGTTTGAGGAGAAGATCCAAAAATTATCTCAGAGTCAGGCAAGCCAGGATGGCTCAGTGGGTTAGGCGCTCACTTTGCAGCCCCGGGGACCGAGGATCAAATCCCGGCCCCGGCCCGTGCGGACCCATATGCTGAACTGGGAGCTCCCTCAGTTCAGTTCTCACCGGGGTGAGACCCCGGCCCAGCTCCTGCCCTGTGCAGCCCCAAGCCCACCTGTGGAATGAAACTATGTGAAAAAACCAATGATGTGCAACTATGGAGACTGTTCTGGGCCCTCCCCCTTCTCTCTGTCTCTGACTCTGTATATCTATCTCTCTCTGTCAAAAACAATAAATAAATCTTAAGAAAAAACAACATTATCTCAGAGTCAAAAAGTGAACCTAGTGTGAGGAATCATGTGGGACTGACATGCTCTGTGGAAAGCATTTTGGAATTATGGGATCATGGACGTAAACTGTAAGGTGAGCAGACATCCCGCTTTTGGCGGGACAGTCCCGATTTTTAACAATTTGTCCTGTGTCCTGTGGTGTTTTTAAAAAGTCCTGATTTTTGGAAAGAATGCACGACAAGCTAGGGAACGGCAGGAGATAGACCAAATTTTTAATCAAGAACACCCCCCCCCCCACCCCCCCCCCTCCCCGGTCAATGGTGTCCCGCTTTCCCAATGTTAAAATCTGGTCACCTTAGTAAACTGCCATTCAGTTGATTTATGTAATTTCTCCAGCAGTGACCAGCTCTTTGTTACAGCTGCAGAGAAGACACATTGTGAAAGTTTCCCCATGCTGGGTTTGATCTGGCAAGTGTAATGTAGGGAGGTGAGGGCTTCTGTAATGAAGGGGAGGTGAGGAACTATAATGAATATTGTGTTTAAACATAGGTTGGGTGTGTAGTAAATGATAACTTGTATCTATTTTATGAATTATCTATGGTATTTTTTAGATCCAAGGATCTCCTGCCACTTCTCCTTGTCCGAACTATCGTCCCCACCAATATGGTCACGGACTTGTCACTGTAGCAGTTAGAATAAACAAAATAATAAAGAGAAGTAAAACAGGCATTCACTTAGCCCCCCACCCCATAGTGATGGTCTTTTGAAATGGAGAAGCTTGGATACCACAGGGTTATTGCCAGAGCTAGGCCTGCTGGCTTTCCCCAAGAGCACAAAAAAGCCTTTGGTAAATTTTTCCAAAATTTCTAGGATCTGGTCTAGAATGTCTTAGTCTCAGAATCATCTCCCTTTAGCAATAAAGAACAACTTCAGCAATCAGATAAGCTTACATTAATGTCATGAGACTAACACATACACCCAGAATACTAATTTATTAATTTCCAAGAGCTATAATTTATATACCTGAATACTCAAGACTGCAAGGCCAGTGCATTTTCTATGTACACAAACCTACTGAGGAAACCGAAAGCATCATCCAAAGGTGGTCTGATGACCACAGATTCAGAGTGACTAGAGTTTTATGTGGATAGACTGTCCTTGATTATCTTTCTCCATGTCCCCACAGCAGAAATACTCAATTGCCAATGGTTGCAACTTCCTTCCCTGACCTCCAACACGATAGTGCCATCCTGCTGCACTGTTTCTTTGGGCTCCTTCTCTCCTTGAGAGCCCTGGGGTGGGCTCTGGCCCTGAATTGCCCCTCTGCGTTCTTTTCTCTGTTCCCATAGCTACCCAAACCTCTTAGCAATGTCCTTTCAATCAAAATGAAGTTGGTCAAGTACGGCCCGTTTGTGTTTTAAAGGTGACCTTGCTGACTTCTCTTAACTGTTGTGTGTGATCTTAAAACTAGGCTCTCAGAGAGCAACCAGATTTGTCTTATTTCCAGTATTTTGGGGGAAAATCTGGCTGAAATCTTTAGGTATTGGTACAATGTCCAAACCTAAAGAATATTCTTTTAAAATTTACTTTGTTTTGGATTATTTACACCTCTCCTTCAGTGTAAATAAATGGGAAATAATAAAAATGTTTTCCTGACAAATTGAATAAAAACTTGTCCTTTAATTTCCAGTTCTGCTTTTTAATTATTTTAGGGCAACATTATCAAATTGCCAATTGGTGGGATAAAATCAGGCAAACTAATTGCTTATTGAAAACAAATTTATTCTCCAAATAATATGGCTTATTTCCTTTGTGGTTGCCCTGCCTTATTAGCTTATGGTTTTATTGAATTTCCACCCTTCCTATATCTGGTGGTCCTATAAACCTGTAGGCATTGAAGAATTATGAGATATAGGTTTCCCCAATATCCGAAATTAAAGTGTTCCTATGAAACCTTTTATTAGCCAAAATGGGGTAAAGTGAAGAAGCAATTACCATTAATTTATATGGAAAGAATCTTGAGTGTTCCCAGATCCTGAAAATAACCTACTGAATCATACCAAATATGTTTAATTACGTCCAGTTTTACATGAAGCTTAACACCCTTACCAGCTCTCTTCGGCTTTTCTGATACCTTAGGACACACCTTGATTAGGATGCAGAAAATACATGGAGATGAGGCGCAGTTGCTCAGTTTGACTGCTGCCGTTCTGAGATGCGGAGTGGGCGGGGCGTGGTTCCCGGGGCGGGTGGGCGGGGCGTGGTTCCCGGGGCGTTCTCGGCGCTCCGGGTGCCTGCTGCCACTGTAACCGCTCGCTGCCAAACACCTACAGAACTCTATTTTCACGTTTTGTCCTTTTTCGTAAACACAGAAATCCTCTTCGGAGTTCTTCCGTGTAGCAAAAACAGGTCTTAATGCCGATCTTTCGTAAAAGCGAAGTGGCGAAATGTAAACTTTGGAAAAGCAGGGGATATCGGCATTAGATGAGAAATAAGAATCACTGAAGGTGTCATGCTTTATTAGCAGTAGTGTTTTGTAAAAGTTTATGTACAGGTCACAATTTTGTTTTTTTGTCACCAATGGTCCAGAAAATCATATTTAGTAAAACTGTGTAATATTGTAAGTCTGATCTAATGAAAACCATAATACCCAAATACTGTATGAAATGTAATATTTTACGAATGTCAGTGAATATTATAACTTAGCTAATAAAAATATTGCCAGTGCTTTGAAAAATTACCTCAGCCAACTTGTAAGAGGATATATGCTAAATAAACTTTATATTATTTATAAAATATTATGTATTATAACATAAATATTTATATTTAATAATATAATATAAACATTTTATTTATAAAATTATAAAATATAATAAAGTAACGTAGGATAAATATTTCTGTTATTTATCAGTCTATGATTAAGTGGCTCAGTAAACCCTTATAATGAAATAAAAGGTATATTTTGGTGAAAAGTGTTGTTTGTTTATCACAAATCACATGTTAGTGAGGTTTACTATTCACCCAAAACTTCCCCAGAATTTTCTTACCTAAGAGGAGAAACTAAGTTCTCAGAGCGGTGGACCCAAGTCAAAGTCTGGGAGCCCTGGAAGGAAAGGTTGGGGAGCAGGGAGAAGATGGAGAAAACAGACTTGATGGCTCAGAGCTGGTTCTGCCTTAACTGGAAGTTCACCCTAGACAGGAAGTGAGTAATGATAAATGTCAAGAGACCAAAGGAAAGAGGGTGGGTCTAGGGAATGCAGAGAGGGAAAGGTGACAAAGGAAACTAGCTAGGTGGTAACTGAGGATACAGAATAGGTGATTTCCTAACTTTTTAGTCCAGAAAATAGAAATGTGAAATATTGCTGATGGATATAAATATAGCATTCACTAATTACCTCTTAAAACTGTAACTCTAGTTGTTGCTTGCAGCATTTCTTAAAATATAAGGTACTTTTTTTTTTTTGCTACGCAAACAATTATATATATAATGTGTAAATGAAACCACCTAGTTTTAAATCATTTAATGCTTCTTAGTAATTAAGAGAAGGTTGATAGTACATTTCTTTTCTTTTTTTTCCTTTTTTTTTAAAGATTTATTTTATTGTTTTTGACAGAGAGAGACAGAGAAAAGGGAGGGCCAAGAGCAGTCTCCATAGTTGTACATCATTAGTTTTCGCTATAGTTTCACTCCATAGGTTCAGCATATGGGTCTGCAGGGGCTAGGGCTGGCATACAATCCTGGAACCCCTGGGCTGCAAAAGAGTGCTTAACCTGCTGAGCCATCTCAGCATCCCTGATAGTATATTTCTTTGATGGCACTGGGGTAGGGTTACTTTGAATTTTACCCGTAGGCTTCCAATGGAAAAGATAATTTCCTGTGTTAAAGAGTATCAGTAGTTCATGTCCAGTTCAGGTTTTGTTTCTTTGTACTCGCCATTCTTATTTCTGTTGGGGTTAAACAGTTATTTCAGAAATATTTCATTGTGTTGCTGAGAGTCTCAGTGAGGAAATTGCTTCAGATGGGAATTAGTAGTACTATACTGTAAGGATGGGACCATTATTTATTCACTTTATAGTGTACAGTCTTGATAGGAAGAAGAGAGAAAAGGAATAGAAACTGAAAGATGATTGAGAAATGTTCAGTATTACTTATTGGAAACTTTTAATTGCAGTCTTCTTAATCATTATACAGTAATGATTAATAAAATAATACCACCTGTTAGGCTACATATGACCAGGACACCTGTTCAATCTTGAGAAGTTACTAGTACAGGGATGAATCATCCCAGTTTGTATGAGACTGTCATGGTTTTAAAACCATTAAGTAATCAGTAATTTGGCCTATCTGATACAATTAAAAACACTTAAGTAACTAGATTGCTGATTTGGAGAGTGAACTCAGTTGCTCTTCAAATTCAAATTGAATCAACAATTCAGCAATGCATTATTTGTCTAACCAAATTTGTCAATGGTAGGAAAAGAGACAACGGGAAAGCATAGCTTATACTGGGCCATGCAAATAGAATTCTAGCTCTTTGCTTGACATTTTGGCCTTTGAGGTAAAAGGATAAATGATAATTTTGGTATCAGGATTATTGTTGTTTGTTGCACACCCAAAGTTACAAAAGTTAAACTTGTTTTTTTAGAAACAGTGGAGAAATGTCTTCAATGAGCAACAGCTCATTGCCTGTGTGACTTCTGGGTCAACCAGGCAGACCCTGGTACTGGCTGAGGTTGATTAGGATGAAGGGCCTTGTTAACAAATCATAACTATTGTCATTTGTGTTAGGAAAAATTTCCCTTAAATCACCTTACAGGGGAATTTTGCCTTAAAGAATTAGCATCCATCTTGCATGTAAGTATCACAAAGAACTTCTATTGGGTCACAGAAGTGACCTAATGGTAGGGAAAGGTTTTGCTTTTTTCTAAGTGAATCAGAAAATGAATGGGATGGGAATTCCTAATGCATTACTCCAACTGCATATTGCTATTTATAAGTGTCATGACATATATCATAAATTTGTGTTTGCTTTTATTTTTAATATGGGACATTTAACTTAACATATACTGTATTTGATTTTTTTTTTCTTCAACAAATACTTATTAAGAAATTATGAGATAACAGGCACTGTGCCAGACATAGAAGACATAAAAACAAGAAAGACAGTCTATACTCCTGCTTCCAGAGAGTTTTTATAGTCAAGTGGAATGGGAGAAGGGTGAAATTAAAAAAATAAATTATAAGCAATTATAACTAAAGGGAATAAATGCCATGATGAATTAAAAGGTATCATGTGAGCCAGAAGAATAGGTACCTATCCCAGACCTGTAGGAAGGGCTGGCCAGGGAAGATGAACCCCAGTGTCTTACAGGAATTAGCTACGGTTGTGGGTGTTTGTTAAGAGTGGGTGACTGAGTGTATGTCTGTCCATGTTGGGGAAGATCACAGCATGTGATGGGACAATGTTTGGGCATAGAGGCAGAGGTGAACAGAGACCAGACTACAAACAGCCTTATAACCTGAGTTTGCAGTTCACCCCAGGGGCAAGAGGAGTCTTTGAATGAGTATAAATGGGATGCTCCCTAGTCTAGGGAAAATTTGTGGATTTTATTGACATCACACATGAAATACAGTTCAATTTATAGTATTTCTTAGTCGTGTTTTTCTTTTTTAAGGTGTGGTTTGTTTGTTTCTTAAATCATTTTTAACAGAGAGAGAGAGAGAGAGAGAGAGAGAGAGAGAGAGAGAGAGAGAGAAAGGGGAGAGCCCAGAGCAGTTTCCATAGTTGTACATTAGTTGTTGATAGAGTTTCATTTCACAGGTGGGCGCAGGGCTGCTTGGGGACAGAACTGGGTCAGGGGCCTCCCCTATGAGCTGGGGGCCTCCTACATGGGAAGCACACCTCGGTGAGCACTGAACTGGGGACACACCCCAGTTCAGCATATGAGTCCACACGGGCCAAGGCCAGGATTTGATCCTTGGACCCTGGGGCTGCAAGATGAGTGCTCAACCCACTGAGCCATCCTGACACCCCCTTAGTCATGTTTTTCTTCCAACATGTATTGAGCATTAAATGTTTGAGACATTTATTTAGCTGAAATGTAGAGAAATGTTTGCCTGGGCACAGGAGCAACTCTTTTAGGAAGTTGTCATGACAACCCAATGACCAGTCACAGTGGGTATGAGTCCTGCATTGTGAGTGGAGAGAAGTATCAGGGTCAATTTCCTCAGATTGTTTTTATTTCTACAGAAACTTCATTATTATCATCTTAAGAAACTGGAAAGTTATTTCTGCAGATGGGTGAATGAAAAACGTGTTACCAATCCAAGAAATAATTGTCCTACATCTCAGCAAGAGGGCCACCCACAGTGGAGGACTCTGAGATATGCTGCCCAGATCTCCCTTTGGGAGTGCTGGCGGAGAAGAGCCCTCAAATACCAGCTCTCTTTGGGGACTGCCTCACACAAGGACAGCTGCCTTGCCACAGGTCACTCCTCTTTCCAGGGGCATCCACCTCAAATGACTGATAGGTATGGAGGTATGAAGGTCTGGCCCTTCCTCCTCAGCTGAGAACTATTTTAAGGGACATCTCAGTTTCAGAGCTCTATGTAGGGTTGGCTGAGGCCTTCTTTGGGATTCTATGTTGATAAACTTCTCACTGTAATTCTGCTTTTTTCCCCCTCCCCTCCCACTGGTTTTGATACCAAAACAGTTTAATTAATGTTCTGTGTGCAAATTTGTGTCTGTTTCCCAGGGAACCCAGCCTGCATTGCCCTCATCTACTCTGCTTGTTCCAGCCAGAACTCTGGAAAAGAGCAGACTCTGAGACAGAACAGTTAGCACAACTTAGGCAGTCAGGGAGGCCATAATGCCCATATCTAAGCAACGTGAGCCTGAGGCTTCTGGAGCAAGGCCATCGGGTATTCAAAGACAAGATAAAGGGCACCAAGACCAATGACGCCCGGACCTCCTTCAGCAAGAAAGAATGATGACTTCTGGCTTGTTCCAAAATACTATTAAATTCCATCAACCAGGCATATCATCTGGAGATAAGGGTTAACAGTAAATTCCAGAACTTTGGTGGTTTCAAAACTCACTTAACTGGATCATCCAGGCATGTAACTAAAAGATAAAAAACAAAGCCTTAGGTACAATAAATGTATGAAACCAGTGGCTTGTAGTCATAGCATGAGCATCCCCCTTTCGGGAGTCCCAGTGAGACAGGATTGTTAGTGAAACCCAGGCGGTCACAGCAATTTTAGTAGTCATGACACCCATGTCTTGACAAGTAGCACAGAAGCCTGATGGTCAGGAAACAGCCACAGGAGGGGATGGCTTCAGGACCATCATTGTCCATAGCCCCTTAAGTAAGATGGAATAAGAAAATGTCACCTGGCTCAGCCTGAACCTATTCTATGTGACCAACTGAATATGACACCTCCCAAGTTAGGAATTAACTGCAGGCACCGAACAATAGCTTCAAGGCATATAGAAGATATAACTTCAAGGCATATAGAAGATATAACGGGTGTCCCAAAATTCACGCAAGATTTGAATTTTGCGTCATTTGTGAGGTAAAGTATTGCCAATGAAAAAAAAAGACAGCATGACAGCTGACAGTTCAGGGTTATTAAAAATGGAGCACTACACAAAAGAACAATGCGTTTTCATTGTTGAGCAATGAAAATTTACAATTTTTAATTATAAACCTGTGTTTTCTATCAAAATTACTTCTTGTGTGAATTTTGGGACACCCGTTATAAGAAAAGCCCCTGATTAGGCTGTTGTTCTCTCAGTGAGTTGGTTGAGATGACTAATTCCTCTGCAGGACTTGGGGACTCTTACGAAAGGTATCATTCATAGTCACGGCGTCCTTGGGTATGGACACAGGTGGCATTCCCAGCTCAGGAGCCTATTCAGAGAAACTCCAAGTGCTTTCGTTTTACTGGAAGTAGCTCCTGTCGGAAGAAATAAAAGTATGCTGGCATGTGACCTTATGCTTGTTGACTCATGGTCCAGAGATGGTTCTTACTGCTCCAGACATCACATCAATATCATCCATGTTCAAGAGGTAGACCCTGATTGGTTTGAGACAAACAGATATCACATCCTATTGGCTTCAGCAACTGATTCAAGAAGTGACAACCTAATAAGAGCCACTGAGATGTGAGGAGATATCTACTAGTGCCCATAGGAAAGAGAAGCATCCTTTGTCAATAGAGAATGCTGCTAACAGAGACCTCTCTTGACTTGGACGTGATGTGAGATCTGGAATGCTGCAGCCATATTGGAGTGCCCAGAACTAGCATGCTAGGAGACCACCGGACACAGAATGAAGACAGAACAAACCACCCCCTTGACGTCATCTGGGCTGCAGCATCTATCCTAGACCAGAGCCATACCTCAGATTTGAGATTTTCAGTTACAAGAACCAATAAATTCCACCCACTACCACTTTTTCATGCTGGAGATTGATTTTCTGTCATCTAAAACTAAAAGACTCTTAACTATGAAAATAAAGAAAAACAGAAAAAACGTATCTACTATCTCTATGTAGTATAACTCCTTCAGAACTATGTAGTTTGCATATTAATGATTTTAATAATTTTACCTTTTTCTTAAGCTTATCTTACCCATAATAAATTTACACATCATAAAAAAAAAAAAAAGAGAAGCCCCTAAGTGTAGAAACTGGCCATTCCAGTTTTGGGTGGCCCCTCTTGTCAGAGAGCTTTCCTTCTTTCAGGGGCATTCCACTTTCGGGTACCCCCTCTCATTAGAGAGCTGTTACTTCTTTCCTTTCTTCATAAACGTTGCTGCTTCACCTTTCCTGTGGAGTCCGCGTTCTCATTCTTCATGAGACCATGAACGTCGGACGTCACCGCTCACAATTGTTCCTGCATCACCCTCTCCATTAGAGAGCTTTTTTCTTTCCAATACACTTCTGCTTCACCTTCCCAGTGGAGTCTGTGTCCTCCTTTGAGTGCACAAGACAAAGAACCTCGGATGGCCAGACACATTTTTCCTGTTTCAACTTCTTTCTCTCCTTTATCCCAAATACTCTCTGTTAGGGGTGAAGGATATAAAGGTGGGAGGAGAAAAAAAATCAACACGAGGACGAAGCAGCAGCGCCAGGTGTCTAACTGAAGAGACTGCATTGCTACAGCCTGCAGGACTCTCCGCCCCACCCTGAGGAGGGTGGGACTTGGCACCAGATTATCCACTAAACAGGCCCAACCTAGCTGCTGATCCTTCCTGCTACCCCTCCTCTGCTCCCCTTTCTGGTTCTTCTGATACACGCCTATAAAAAGCTCCCCCAACCCCCAGAAGGGGCCCGCACCGTCTTTCCCACTTCCGGTGTCAGCCCAGCTGTTTTTCTGCCATTTCTAATAAACTCTCTCGCTAAATCAGAACTCGGTGTGGTCCTTCTTCGGTGAACCTTCCATCCTCCATATCCAATCAATCCGCAACTTCTTATCTTCCTCCATCCAATTGCCACCATCATCATCTAATATTCTAATTCATCACCACCTATCATCTAAGTAAACTATTTTGGTAGCTGTTAATGTGTTTTCCTGTCTTTATCTTGGTCTTGATTAAAATAACTTATTTTTAAAAATAATTTTATTATATGTAATAGATTTATTGAGATGTATTTGACATACAATATGCTGTATTTAGTTAAAGTGTATGAATTGATAAATATCACCAATTATATTTTTAAATTACAAAAGCTGTGTAAGCTACTTGTAAATATGTGTGTGTATGTATGTATGTATATATATATATATATATATGTGTGTGTGTGTGTAATTTATTTATATATATGTAATTTATTTATATGCAATAAGAACCCTTGGGGAAATGTTTTTTTTTTAAGATTTATTTTTATTGTTTTTGACAGAGAGAGAGAGAGACAGAGACAGAGACAGAGACAGAGAGAAGGGGGAGGGCCTAGAACAGTCTCCATAGTTGCACATCATCAGTTTTTCCACATAGTTTCATTCCACAGGTGGGCACGGGGTTGCATAGGCCAGGAACTGGGCTGGGGTCTCACCCTGGTGAGAACTGAACTGGGGGCACTCCCCAGTTAAGCATATGGGTCCGCACAGGCTGGGGCCGGGATTTGATCCTCAGTCCCTGGGGCTGCAAAGTGAGCACTTAACCCACTGAGCCATCCCAGCTTCCCCGAAATCTTTTAAAATGTGAATTTCAACAAGTTTCTTCCTTGCCTAAAGTTCCTTTAATTGCTTCAGTTGTCTTTGGATAGAGATAAAGCTCTTTCCCTGAAGGCTTGGTTTGGTCCCCCACCCTCCTTTCCAAGGTTCTCAGTTTTCTAGCCAGACAGGCATCTTAAGCCACTCATGTGATGCTTGCCCTTCCTGCCTCAGGACCTTTGTACACTATTTTTGCTCTCTGTCTACTGCTCTTTTCTTTTTTCTTTTACCCCTGCTTCTTCAGATTCTTAAATATGAATGAATATTTTATTTTTTAAAAAGATTTATTTTATTGTTTTTCACAGAGAGAGAGAGAGACAAAAAGAAGAGGGAGGGCCCAGAGCAGTCTCCATAGTTGTATGTCACCAATTTTCAACATAGTTTCATTCCACACCAGGGAAGGGGGGGTTGGCATGCAGGGCAGGAACAGGCCGGGGGATTCCCACATGGGAAGCATGCCCCAGCGAGAACCAAGCTGGGGCCACACTCCAGATCTGCTTATGGGTCCACACTGGCTGGGTCCAGGACCAGGATTCGATCCTTGGACCCCAGGGCTGCAAAGCAAGTGCTAAACCCGGTGAACGATCCAGGCTTTTATGCGCACCCCCCCATCTTTTTTTTCTTTTGTTGTTAAATATTTATTTTATTGTTTTTGACAGAGATAAATGAATATTTTAAATAATTGCTAATTAATATTTTTGAGTGCTTAGTTTCAGTCAGGTTCTGAGCTTTATGTATATTGTGTCCCTTAACCCCCACAAAACTGTAATTACTAATATTATTGTCCTTGTTTTGCAAATGAGGAACTGTAACTTTCCTCAAATCATGCAGCTGGGAAGTGAAGTTGCTAGGTTTAGGGTTCAGCTACTTGCTGAATCTTTAGACCAAGGAAAGTTCCTGGTTACAGGCTCCATGTACCATACTCCAGTTCTCCTTTGTAATATGCACTGCACTCACTATTTTTTTTTTTTTTATTAATTGTTAAATTTATTGGAGTGACATTGGTTGATAAAAGTTATAGGTTCCAGGTATCCACCTCTACATGACCTCCTCTTTGTGTTGCACTGTGTGCTAACCACCCAGAGTCAGTTCTCTTTCCATTGCCATATACTTGATACCCACTCTCTCCTCTCCCACCCACCTCTCCTCTTCCCCTCAGGTAACCTAAACTATTGACTGTGCCCATGAGTTTTTGTTTTTTTGTTACTTTCAGTGACAACATGGATGGACCTTGAGATCATTGTATTAAGTGAGATAAGTCAGACTAAAAAAAAAATCAAGAACCATGACTTCAATTATAGGTGGCATATAAAAATAAACCTGAAAAAGCACTATTAAATATCTGTCTTCCCAATTAAACTAGAAGCTGTATGAAGCCAGAGGCCATGTGTGATCTGCATCTGTGCCAGGGCCTGGTGCCCACTAAATGCTCACTATATAGTTCACGAGTAGGTGATGAATGCATAGTATTTGCCGCTGTCCGTTGCATACCGGTAATAGCTTAGCAGCAAAAACCTGAATTCTGGAGACAGGAAGGAGGAAAGTTTAAATCCAGACCCCACCAATGTATGTAAAATCTTGAACTGGCATCTGTGTCTTCATTTCTTCACCTATAAAATAGGGACAATAATACGTGTCCTCATGGAATTTCTGTGAGGAATGAACAAGAGGATGGCAAAAACTTCCCAGCATAGGATATGACTCATTCTTTTGTCTTTTCAACTTTGAGTGCAAATTATTTAAGGGCAAGTATCAAACCTTATAATTATTTTGTATCCTCTACTGTGCCGGTCATATATAGAGTCTATTGGAGATAGCCAATAAGATTTTATATTGTATATAATGTTTCTGTGGGGCTAGGGTTTATGATTTGTTTTCTTAATTTACAACTCAACGGGTAAATAAAGCAAACTTTTCTCAGCTGAGTGGGATTGTTGCTGATTGCACATGGGTTGAGGCAACAAAAATCAGAGTTGAGGCAGCTTCTATCTATCTAGGCCAGACAATGAAAGATGCAAAAGAAGATCCTAGGCCTATTGGCCTTGGATGTGGTCCAAGCTCATGGAGTTGCTAATTTCCAGTTTTGATGCATTTATTTATCATTCATAAGACATTTAGACACAGCTCTATGTGTGGGAGCACTGCTCTAGGTGCCTGAGCACTGACACTCGCATGCTGTTGGTGTTGGCCACAGAAACATCACCTGTGGGATTGTTTGGATGACAGAGTCCTCAGCCTCACATTCTGACAAAAGCCTGGAGTGATCCCGAGGACTGAGTTTAAAAAACCCTTCACGTGATTTTAGTGCACTGCTCTGGGAAGTCAGACAGACTGAAGGCACTGTCCCTAGTCACAAAGATGACTGGAACATAGCTAATAAGAAAAACTTAGCTGTCATGTCAGTTTTTTGTTTGTTTGTTTGCTGATTGGTTGGTTTAACTTTGGCTCTGGGTAATATGAATTTATTTGCCCTTATCACCTGTACTGCAAAATACAGCCTAAGGCTTTATAGAAAGGGTTAAAGGATACTGTTTAATTCATGTTACTGTTGTTGGGAGTGAGGGTGTGCTGGTAGAAAAATATGTGGGCTGATAGAATGTGTTGATACACAAGCTGGTATATAATTAGGAGCATACATGATAACATAAACTCTATTTAGGTTTAGAGAATTCCAGGCCAGGAAGAGATGCAATAGAATTGTCTGGAGAGGTATGACTTACCAAATAGGCTGTTTATTCAGAAGAATCAGCACTGTTGTGTCAAAATACATTTTTTTAAAGAATTCATTTTATTGTTTTAAGAGAAAGTGAGAGAGAGAAAGACAGGCATAGAGAAGGGGGAAGGGCCCAGAGTAGCATCCATAGTTGTACATCATTAGTTTTGAAGTAGTTTCATTCCACACAGGTAGATGTGGGGCTGTGGGGGTGGTACCTGAGCTGGGGGGCCTCCCACATGGGAGGTGATGCTACAGGGTTTGCATGGGCCAGGCCAGCGCTGGGATTTGATCCCTGGACCTCACGGTTGCCAGGCAAGCACTCAACCTGTTGAGCTATCCTGGCACCCCCAAAATAAAGTATTGATAAGTGACTTTCTATCAACATTCGGAAAATGTCCCCCACTTGTGGACAGTCCTCTGGCTTCTCTGAAAGTTGGAAATGGGGGTGAAGTAGGGAGGCTAGATGTGTCCACCCATGCCAACACAAACTCAACATGAACCCTGAATACAAATGTGTAGATTTGGGGCAGCAGAAAATGTACTGAGTAAAGAGCAAAGGCCTAAATAAGTAGAAGCTTTTCTCCTACTCAGCACTAGGACGTGGAATGATACACAGCCATTGCATTTTATTAATACATAATCAGGAATTTAATAGTTGCTATGTGGGAAAAGTTTAGTTCCAACATTAAACCAAATCAAGTATTATTGAGTACCTGTTGTATACAGAAGCATCTTTCTAAATATTTCAATAAAATAAAAATAAAACATTTACTTTAAGTTTGCTCAGAGCCAAATACTGTCTCAGTGTTCCTGTTATTAGTGTCTACTTTTAGTATGGAGGGTAGTGTAACCTGTCACCTAATGATCATTTATTTATTTTTGTGATTTTTTTACATTTCTAGGTGTGAGTGTTAGGGTGTTTTGTACTATCTCTTTGTGGTAGGTAGTTGAGTCATAGGACAAACTATTAACATAGGTCTTTCTTTCTTAAAGATTTACTTTTTACTGTTTGAGATGTGAGCAAGAGAGAGAGACAGAGAGAGAGAGAGACAGACAGAGAGAGAGAGAGAGAGAGAGAGAGAGAGAGAGAAAGGGGGGAGGGCCCAGAGCAGTCTCCATAGTTGTACATCATTAGTTGTGACATAGTTTCATTCCATACAGGTGGATGTGGGTGGCATGGTGCGGTAACTGAACTGGGAGCCTTCTGCATGGGAGGCGAGAAACTTTGCTGCCCATTCATCCCAGCAGTTACCAGTTGCACTGAAATTCCGCATATGGGGTTTGCATGGGCCAGGGGAAGGAATTGAACCTTGGACCTCACAATTGCAAGGCAAGTGCTCAACCTCTGAGCTGTCCGGCATCCTGCCCCCCCCCCTTTTTTTTATGGTTATTTTTTATTGTTTGAGAGAAGGAGAGAGAGAAAGAGAGAGAGAGAGAGAGAGAGAGAGAGAGAGAGAGAGAGAGAGAGAGAGAGAGAAAGGGGAAGGGAACACAGGACTTTCTAAGTGACTAAGCTCCTCATCCACACAGGCTCTGGACACAGGCCTGACAACCACTCTACTTTAGCTTTAAATCTCTCTTTTGGTCAAAATTTTCCATGATTGATCTAAAATACTTTTTCCTGAAAAAACTGGTTAAATATATTAAACTGATGTTGAATTGAAATATCAAGAGAAAAATAGATAACTAAAAATAACAGGATATGATTAATGGTTTTGATTCACAGCCTATTTTTATCCTGTTCTAGAATCTGAATATCTAGATTTGTATTTACAAAGCAATGCAAGAAAAAATGAGATTGCAATCCTTAGTTTTGAAATTCTCTTTTTTATTTTGACTTCTAAGCCTTACTGAAAGATTGTCATTTGAGAATTTGATCCATTAGTGAGTGCTCTCGTAGAGTTGTTTCTCCTGCACTAGATGTTAGCCTATTTAAAAATTCATTGTTTATTTAATAGGGTGTGTTTATGTTATTGTGGTAATGTCACTTAAAAGTCTCATCTCTTAGAGTTAGCATGCACACAGAAATATTTATAGGTAAAGTGATACCATGTCTTGGCTTGGCTTTCAAAATATTCCAGCCAGACAAAACAAAGCAAAAAGGCAAAGAAACGGGGAAATAGAAATACATATGTAATAAGAATAGCAGACTGTTGATAATTGTTTAAGACAGGTATAAGGTACAAGGGAGTTCATTATAGTCTTTCTTTTCCTGCATTTATTTTTTTTTTTAAAGATTTATTTTTGTTGTTTTTGACAGAGAGAGAGATAGAGAGACAGAGAGAGATAGAGAAAAGGCAGAGGGCCCAGAGTAGTCTCCATAGTTGTACGTCCTTAGTTTTTGATAGTTTCACCCCACAGGTGGGCCTGGGGCCACATAGGGTAGAAGCCAGGCCGGGGACCTCCTGCATGGAAGGCACACCCCCTGGGAGCTGGGACCTTCCTACATGGGAAGCTGGCCCCAACGAGAACCGAGCTGGGGGAACACCCCAGTTCAGCATATGGGTCCACACGGGCAGGGGCCAGGATACGATCTCAGGCCCAGGGGCTGCAAATGAGCTCTGGCTGAGCCATCCTGGCCTCCTCTTTTCATGCATTAAAAAAAGTCCACCATAAAGGGTTTTATAAAGGTTTGTCTCAGTGACAGACTGCATTATATTCTTGCTTCTCCTTCTTTTAGAAATCTTCCTTTGGCAAGCCTTTTTACATGTCAAATGTAAACACAATGAGAATGACCATTTCCATTCTTTGTTCACAGATACAAACTTAGCAGCCATTTATTGAATAATCTGTGCCTGGTGTGAGTGCTGCTGAAGCAAGGGGATTTAAAAGGAGCATGTGACCTGGTCACCAGGAACAGGTCACATTTCTGATCATCAGTTTCCTCATCAGAAAACGAGCAAACTACACTGGATGACCTCAACAGTCTCTTTCCATTTCTGTGTGCCTTTGAATCCAGCTTCTTGGAAATACAGACTGTATGACCTTGTGTGTGAGACACTGTAAAACCATTAGACTTCTAATACATCTGCACTTAATGACAGGCAACTTTGAGCCGGTGCCTGCTCCGCTATATAAGATGCTCCTCGTAGAGCTCCTTTTTCTGCTGACAGACACCTTTTACCTTCTCTCCTGGTGCTGGTTCCTTTCCAAGAACAATCTGGGCTTTATAGAGATTTATTTTTATTGTTTTTAACAGAGAGAGAGATACAGAGACAGAGACAGAAGGGGGAGGGCCCAGAACAGTCGCCATAGTTGCACATCCTTGGTTTTTCCACATAGTTTCATTCCACAGGTGGGAGCGGGGCTGCACAGGGCAGGAACTGGGCCGGGGTCTTACCCCAGTGAGAACCGAACTGGGGGCACACCCCAGTTCAGCATATGGGTCTGCATTGGCTGGGCCAGGGCTGGGATTCGATCCTCGGTCCTCAGGGCTGCAAAGTGAGTGCTTAACCCACTGAGCCACCCTGGCTTCCCCAATCTGGGCTTTTTAGCCAAATAGTTGAATTCAAGAACCTCCCATATGGTTTTTGCGATACTTAGGAGAATCTCTGGACTCAGCTGGCAGTCACATTTGCATACAGTGGAAGATGGCCTTGTTGGCAGACAGCTAGCTTCCAATGTTTATGATGTTCCAAAATACCATATTAATCAAAACTGGTCATTTAACTCAGCTAAGCTATTTTTTTTTTTAATGACAGTGCATTTTCAAAGTTAGCATAGTTATTTTCCTTAGCTATAAAAAGCAAGTGGGGGAAAGCTGGGATGGCTCAGTGGGTTAAGCACTCACTTTACAGCCCTGGGGACCGAGGATCGAATCCCTGTCCCGGCTCGAATGGACCCATATGCTGAACTGGGGAGTGCCCCCAGGCCCAGTTCAGTTTTCACCAGGGTGAGGCCCTGGCCCATTTCCTGCCCTGTGCAGCCCCGCACCCACCTGTGGAACGAAACTATGTGGAAAAACCAATGATGTGCAACTATGGAGACTGTTCTGGGCCCTTCCTCTTCTCTCTGTCTCTGTCTCTCTCTCTCTGTCAAAAACAATAAAAATAAATCTTTAAAAAAAAAGCAAGTGAGGGAAAGCTGGGATGGCTCAGTGGGTGAAGTGCTTGCTTTGAAGCCCCGAGGACTGAGGATTGAATCCCGGCCCCGGCCCATGTGGACCCACATGCTGAACTGGGGTGTGCCCCCAGTTCAGTTCTTGCCGGGACCTATGTGGGAGGCTCCCAGCCCAGTTCCTGCCCTGCGCAGCCCTGCGCCCACCTGTGGAGTGAAACTATGTGGAAAACTAATGTCAACTGTAGAGGCTGCTCTGGGCCCTCCCTCTTCTCTCTGTCTCTGTTTCTCTCTGTCAAAAATCAATAAAATAAATCTTAAAAAAAAAAAAAGCAAGTGGGATCTGGAACACACAAACTGGACAAGTCAAGTATCACTTGATATTCAGGTATTAGGACAATGAGAAGACTTGAAATGCCAATTTAACATACTATAAAAGCAGCAAACACCAGAGTGTTCTGAAGAAATGAATTTAAAGTAAATGTGGCAATTGGAAAATATTTACCAAAAACATGTACATTTTTTAAGAACACAAACAAAAATATTAAACAGCATGATTGAGTATAGTAGGAATAAAGGGGAATGAGAATAAAAAGATAAAAAGAGTAAATAAAAGAAGAGTTTTTTCTGGACAAAAAAGGAATGATAAGGTGATGGCTCAGGGGGTTAATCACTCGCTTGCAGCCCTGGAGTCCTAGGATCAAGTGTTGGCCTGGTCTGTTCATATGCTGAACTGGGTCGTGCTGCCCACATGGGAGCCCCCACCCCCACCCTGTGCAGGATGAAACTAAATGTCAAAAACTACTGATGCTGCTCTGGGCCCTCCCCCTTCTCTTTGTCTCTTTCTGTCTGTCTGTCTGTCTGTCTGTCTGTCTGTCTCTCTCTCTCTGTCAAAACAATAAAATAAATACTAAAAAAAAATAAATAAAATGAAAATATGCCATGACCTATCAAGTATGATGAATTTATTCCTGTAACTCTGAGGTCCAATAACAATTACACCCTCACACACACAAGCACAAAACACACACCAACACACCTTATTATTACCAAAATTAAGACCAGCCATTGACTTTTCTATCACCTATAATTTAAGTTCAAATTTCATAATAATTTGGCCCTGTGGTAGGCTGTCTTCTACCTCTACCTGAAATTCTTATCAATCCTGAACACACCTTTGCTGTTGTTCCTATTTTGATTTTTGACCCTTAGAAAACTGTGTTGTGATAATTTGTTTACATTTGTCTTTCTCGTTAGTCTGTGAGCTGAGCTTCCCAAGGGCATATAAATTAAATAAAAGTGGTTTCAATCCTCAGGAAAATGATAGGTTATTAGATGATACTTCTATTGTCCACCCATGCAAATATTTATTCAATGGTTTCTAAATGTCAGTGGAATTAAGTAATTAATCAATGAATGATCAAATCAGTCACAACCCTAAGAAGTGAAATCTGAATCCAATCAAACATTCATTGTCTTCTGGAATTGAATGCTGCTGTGGGAAAATCTGAGCGCATCCTGACTCTTACCCCTTATAAATGATTTTATCCTTTCCTGGATGTCCAAAAAATTCTATTTACCTTTTCAGTCCAATAACTTTACTAGTATGTGCTTGTTTAAATGTGTTTTCTCTGGTACTTAGAATGTCCTTCCAATTTGTTTATTTACATCCTCATTTATTTCAGGAAAGTTTTTTGTTTGTTTGTTTTTTTGTTTTTGTGGATATCTTTCACTATTTGTTGTTACATTGTTTTGATTTTCTTCTTCAAGGATTTCAATGATGCATATGTTGGTATGCTTTGACTTGTTTTCTATATAATGCTCTCTCCTTTGAAAAAATTCTTTTTATCGTTTTTGACAGAGAGATACAGAGACAGAGAGAAGGGGGAGGACCCAGAGCAGTCTCCATAGTTGCACATCATTGGTTTTTCCACATAGTTTTATTCCACAGGTTGGTGTGGGGCTGCACAGGGCAGGAACTGGGCTCGGCTCTCACCCCAGTGAGAACCGAACTGGGGGCACTCCCCAGTTCAGCATATGGGTCCACACAGACCTGGGCCGGGATTTGATCCTCGGTCCCTGGGGCTGCAAAGTGAGTGCTTAACCCACTGAGTCATCCCGGCTTCCCTCCTTTGAAATTTTTGTTTCACTTTTTTTTTTTAATATCCCAAAACTTAAAGAGTTATTTTTATTGTTTTTGACAGAGACAGAGAGAGACAGAGAGAGACAGGGAGAAGGGTGAGGGCCCAGAGCAGTCTCCATAGTTGTACATCATCAGTTTTTGATGTGGTTTCATTCCACACAGGTGGGCAGGGGCCACACAGGGTGGGAATCAGGCCAGGGGCCTCCTGCATGGGAGGCATGTCCTTGTGAGCTGGAGGCCTGACTGAGTGCTCCCATATGGGAAGCTTGCCCAGGGAGAACTGAGCTGGGGCCACTCCCCAGTTCAGCATATGGGTCCGCGTGGGCTGGGGCCAGGATTCAATCCTTAGTCTCTGAGCACTTAAACTGCTGAGCCATCCCTGCTTCCCCTGTTTCACTTTTTTATATTCTATGACTGACTGTTTTCCTTCTGTATCTGTTCTCCCTGTGCTCCTTCTATTTCATTCTCATCTCTGATGGGCTTTTGTTTTTCCAGTACTTCTTTTGTTTCACATCTTAAATTTTCTCATCTCTTCCCAGAGTTCTTTTTTTTTCTTCTTGTTCTTTTGTTTTTTTGTTTTTTGTTTGTGGTGTCTTCCAGAGATGCAACTACTTCATTTCTTTCTTAATTCATGGTGAAAATTTTGGTTATAATTTCATCTATTTCTTTTCTTTTCTCCTCTTTTTTTTTTATTGTTAAATTTAATGGGGTGACATTGGTTGGTAACAATTAGATAGTTTCCAGATGTACAAGTCCACATCACATCATTCATGCATCGTATTATGTGCCCACCTCTCAGAATCAGCTCCCCCTCCATCACCATACTTCCGGTACCCACTCCCACCTCCCCCAAAATATTCTCTCTTCTTCACTCTTTTTTTTTTTTTATTGTTTTTGACAGAGAGAGAGAGAGATACAGAGACAGAGATAACTGAACTGGGGGAACTCCCCAGTTCAGCACATGGGTCCGCACGGGCCAGGGCCAGGATTCAATCCTTGGTCCCTGGGGCTGCAAAGTGAGCGCTTAAGCCACTGAACCATCCCAGCTTCCCCTCATCTATTTCTTGATAGCTATTTTTCTCCTGGTGCCTATGATGTTTCCATTGGTAAGACTGTAATTGATTTCACATTAAAAAATGTATTTTTGGGGAAACCGGGATGGCTCAGTGGATTAAGTAGTGCTTATATCGCAGTCCTGGGGTCTGAGGATCGAGGTCGGGTTGTGCGGACCCATATGCTGGTCTGGGGCGAGTTTCCCATGTGGGAGGCCCCCAGTTCAGCCTCTAGCTCGCAGGGGCATGCCTCTCATGTGGGGGCCCCGGGCCCACCTGTGTATAAAGAAACCATGTTGAAAACTGATGATGTACAACTAATGGAGACTGCTCTGGGCCCTCCCCCTTCTCTCTCTGTCTCTCCCTGTCTCTGTCTCTCTCTTAAAAAGAAAAAAAAAGGAAAAGAAAAGAAATGTATTTGTATCAAGGCTGTGGCAGATCCTTTTTTTATTGCCTAACAATGAATTAATTAGATTTTCATCACCCACCGTTTTACAGATTATTGCACAGCCAGAGAGGTTGGGAGCAGAAGCATTGATGACAAGAGGGAGGATTGGTCTTTATGTGGTTAGATATGGAAGAGCCAATTGTTCTCTCAACCACCATCTGCCACAGCTGCTGCTGCTGTGACTCTCTGTGCAGGCAGAGAGAACGGGAGGTATTAACAGATTGGTTAAAATTGCCTAACTCCACTTCCGAGCTGACTGTACCTACGGAAAATCCCTGTTTGGCTCTTGCCTGCAAGAATTCCCAGCTGAGCTCAGCATGTCCCCCGTGCCTCTGCTGATGCTCCTATTTTGGACAGGGGCATGGGTGGTGGTAACCCAATCTACGTTAGAGTAACAGCTGGTGCTTGGTTTTAACACTATAATTGAAAAACCTGTAAAGGTTTCCAAGAGTTACCAGGCAGTCTACTGTCACCTCATGTGCAGGTCTTAGTTTGCAGCAAGGGGTTAATGTGAGTACCTCGAGGGATAACCTTAAGGACCTAAGCAAACTGTAGTCATGGGAACATCTTTGAGGCAGTTTGTTAGTGAACTTCTGTCCCATAAAGCATTGCGATAGTGACTTAGGTAAAAGTGGTTGGATTTTATGGCCACCAGAGAGTCTCAGGTGGCTTCCTAGAGGGGGAAGAGAGAGCATTTAGCTAGCTGCTGGCACATTTGTGTTCATTCCGCACACATTTGTTGTACTCTTATTATTATGTTCCACATGCAGTAGATAAAGCAGAGGAAAAGATAAAAGAAAACAAGTCTCTAAAGTTCCTGAGTTTTCCTTCGGGTGTGGGAAACAATTAATAAAACAAGTATACAAACATGAAGATATTTTCAGACACCAGAGTACAAAGCACCAAGTTGTCCTAATTAAATCCTTCATATTGGTTGGTTACATTTATTTCAAGAATCACTGGGGAAGCTGGGATGGCTCAGCAGGTTGAGTGCTTGCTTTATAGTCCTGGTCTCAACCCCGGCCTGTGCGGACCCAAATGCTGAACTGGGGTGTGGTCCCAGTTCAGTCCTGGCTGTGTGACCTTCCCATGTGGGAGACCCTGTTTCAGCCCCCAGCTCTCGGGGGTTGCCTCCCATGTGGGAGGCCCCAGACCAGTTTCCGCCCTGTGGGGCCCTGCCCACCTGTGTGGAAAGAAACCATGTAAAAAACTGGTGAAGTACAACTATGGAGACTGCTCTGGGCCCTCCTGTGTCTCTCTGTCTCTGTCAAACAATAAAATAAATCCAAAAAGAAAGAAGGAAGGTTTCCTATGATTTGGAGGTCTGACAGTTTGGAAGCATCCTCAAACAAGTTTCCAACTTCACCCACAATGTCTTAAATTGGCTTATGTACTTATTCACTTTCTTTGGTGTTTCATCCCTTAGAAGGGAGTGGGAGGTGAAGGAGCAGGAGGATATTATCTGCTGTTCCCTGTGGGCTGCTTGTATGTACAAATGGCATGCAGAAATTGTTAGAATGGTGCTTACTGTGTCTAACTGGGATGGCAGTGGTTGCTTCCCCCCACCCAAGGAAATGTAGAAAGGAAGATCCTTGAATTGAGATCCTTGATTGTCTATATAGTAGCTTATCAGAAAACCAAGGTACTAAAAAATCCCTTCAGGAGTGGAACATTGGTCACACTGGCTCAATTTGAGCAGATCAAGGACCTGAATGTATTTCACTTTCTTTTGATAGTAATGCTCAAGTAACTTTCCTGAAATATTTATGTTGAGGGGATGATTAATTAAAGAAAAAGGAATGCTGTCTAAAATGTTAGAAAGAGACTCAATGACAGAGTAGAAGCACAGGAGATTAAATTTGTGGGAGTGAAAGCATTCATTTAGGTGAGATGTCACCATTGAGAGTAAACTATTCATATACAGGTGATTTTTTTCTCTACATGATATGTATATATAAATGGAATTTCTCTTTTAATCAAGTGCACACATACATTTTTAGAAAATTAAATTTTTTTTTATGTGTGCCACCTGCAAAAGCTTACTCTCTTTCTAATCATATTTGGGGGCAAATAATTTTGCCTGTCAAATATAAATTTATTTGAAGAGGCATGAAGAAACATTTAGGAAATAGAAACAGATACAAATTTTACAGAGTTAGCATATAGACTTGCTTTATATGACATTCAAATTTATGTCAGACAAAAAGAATTTTCCTTATGAAAGAGTTTACAAATAAGAGAAAAACATACCTACCATCCAATTAAATATTGTCTGGTGAGTGTGTTACTATCTGTTTGTATAATAAACTCCCAAAGGATATGCAAAGTTACTGCACAGAAATTCTCTATTCCTGCTGGACTGAAGCAATTAACCTGGACACTTTTTTTTTTTTTAAGAAAGATTGGCTTTTGAACAGTTGCCACCACACAAACTTGTTTATATATGCTTTTTTTTTTTTTTAAATTTCCATTGTGGGAAGTTGGGAAAAGCTGTTAACAGTAGAGAATGTAAATCTTTCAAAAATATTTTTTAAAAATTGAAAGAAAAATAATCTTTCTTTACACAGGTTAAAATCTATTACGTTGATAGTCAAAATCAAGCTTAAATTTTTACTTTCAACCTCGCTTTTTTTTTTTTTTGACAGAGAGAGAGAGAGAGAGAGAGAGAGAGAGAGAGAGAGAGAGAGAGAGAGAGAGACAGAAGAAGGGACCAGAACAGTGTCCACAGTTGTACGTCATTAGTTTTCGATATAGCTTCATTCCTGAGGTGAGCAAGGGACCGTGCAGGACAGGAACCAGTCATGGGCCTCCTGCATGGGAGGCATGCCCCCACCAGCTGGGTGTCTTCTACATGGAAAGCACATCTGGGGAGGGAGCTGAACAGGGGGCCTCCCACATGGGAAGTTTGTCCCGGTGAGAACTGAACTGTGGGCACCCCGAAGTTCAGCATAAGTGTCTGCACAGGCCTGGATACAATCCTTGGACCCTGGGCTGCAAGATGAGCACTCAACCCCCTGAGCCATCCCGGCATCCTCCAACATTGCTTTTAAAATGCATTTTAAAACAAAGTGGTTACATTGCCTTTTCAAGTATTTGTAACAGTGGTAGACACTAAACCAATCAAAATGACTTTAGATTGTGTAGTTGATACAATTAAAATTTCTTGGATGGGGAAAGCTGGGATGGCTCAGCAGGTTAAGTGCTTGCTTTGGAGCCCCAGAGCCCGAGGATCGAATCCTGGGCCCGGCCCTGGTGGACCCATATGCTGAACTGGGGTGTGTCCCCAGTTCAGTTCTTGCTGGGGCCTATGCGGGAGGCCCCCGGCTCAGTTTCTGCCCTGCGCAACCCTGTGCCCACCTGTGGAGTGAAACTATATGGAAAACTAATGCTGCCAACTATGGAGACTGCTCTTGGCCCTCCCTCTTCTCTCTAGAGGTCTCTGTCTGTCTGTCTGTCTCTCTCTGCCAAAAAACAAACAAACAAAAAAACCCAAAACAATCTTTAAAATTTCTAGGATGTTTTTATGGTCTTTCCATTCTTCCCTTAGCATATTGATTGAATATGTGAGCATTTTTCTTTTCCAACTATTTGTTTTATAATTCCAAGAGACTATTATCCAAATTACAGATGTCTTGAGACAAACAGTAAATTATATTTAAGAGATAGATTGTCACTGTTAGTGAAAGTTGATAATCTATTAGACAGGTCTTTGAGGTCTCTTACTATTCAGATTTTTTTCCTGAAAGAGTTGAAAAAACTTGTAAGATTTGGGGGGGCAGGGGGGTGGGTCATTGGGAAGCCGGGATGGCTCAGCAGGTTAAGCGCTTGCTTTGCAGCCCTGGGGACCAAGGATTGAGTCCTGGCCCTGGCCATGGTGGACCCATATGCTGAACTGGGGTGTGCTTCTCATGTGAGAGGCCCCCCGCTTTGACCCCTGACTTGAGGGGCTGTGCCTCCCATGAGGGAGGCCCCCAGCCCAGTTCCTGTCCTGCATGGTCCCCACCCACCTGTGTGGAACAAAACCATGTCAAAAACTGATGACGTACAACTGTGGCGACTGCTCTGGCCCTCCCCCTTCTCTCTGTTTCTCTGTCTATCAAAAACAATAAAATAAATCTTTAAAAAAAAAGATTGGGAGGGTCATCTTAAAATGAATTATTACCGTGGGGCAAATCTATACCATTAAGAGATACATGAGAAAATGTTTGCTGTACTAGCAAGAGCATAATGGGTCTGGAAATACATTGATGCTTTTAATACAAGTATTCTAGACATCCTTTGGATAAAAATTTAGGAGTATATCTCTGTTATTTTAACTTGCATTTTTCGATTACTGGAGAATGTTAGTATGTTTTTATAGAGTTGTTAGATTCCTTCTTTTATGATTTGCTGATTCTAATTGTCTAATTTTATATTGAATTTCTTGCCTCTTACTTGTTGATATACATAAGTTCTCTATATTTTGCATACTAATTCCTTGAGTTTTAGAGGTGGCAAACATTTCTCTAGGCTGTCACTTGCCTGTTAACTTGGTCTATGATGTCCTTCTTTGAAAAGAAATTCTATTTTGATATACTGAAATCCACAAATTTTCTCCCGAACAGTTTGTACTTTTTAAGCTTTCCTTACTACTCCATTTCAAGGTCAAAAAGATATTTTACACTTTCCTTATCTTTTTTGGTTTTCATTTCAGATTAACTGTCTCTTCCAGTGAACATTTGCATGTGGACCTGTATGCTGAACTGGAGTGTGCCCCCAGTTCAGTGCTCACTGGGGTGAGCTTTCTATGTGGGAGGCCCCTGGCCCGGTTCTTGCCCTGTGCAGCCCTGAGCCCAACTGTGGAATGAAACTACGTAGAAAACCAATGACGTGCAACTATGGAGACTGCTCTGAATCTTCCCCCTTCTCTCTGTCTCTCTCTTTTTGTCAAAAACAATAAAAATAAATCTATATGTTATTTTTACAGGAATATACTGATTTCCACAATGTTGGAAATGAAGACTCCTGGTGTGGAACAGACACTCAGGAAACAAGGATATCTTGACAAAGCACTTTACTTCTGCAGAAAGGCGTGTCCTCTGGCATTTTATCCTAACAGGGGCAGGACCCTGGGCCTTATCCCATCGACTGGGGCTCTGTCTCACAATCTAAGTCACAATTGGCTAGAAACAGCACAAAATGATTGGCTAGAGACAATGGAAAGCAATTTTTGAATGTGAGTCAGGAATGAGGAAGTATGAGAAGTCCCTGAGTTCTGAGAACTAGTAATTCTTTAACTATAAGTACAAAATGAAGGTAGACTATAGAATGGAGTCACCGTTGTTTGACAGAAAAAAGTCATTTTATCTCATGTGGTTACCTTGGTGACCCTGAGGTAGCTTAGGTTTTTGGGCCTATCTATAACTACGACAAAAGTTTGGCCTGTCTCTAATCTCATCACTGTTCCTTTCTCATTTTCCCTGTGTGGGTTGCTAAAGACATTGAAACAGATTCCCTAAATTTATCCTGTTGCAGGAAGCGACTGGAGGATATCTGACAATCAGACAACTCTTAGAGGAAGGAGATTTTTATTAGATGGTGGAGCACGCGGGGCTAGCAGCACCTAAGCACATGCTCCCCCCAGTTAGATTTCTCACCGCTTATATACATTTGAGCTTGATTTTTTTTGTCTAGGGTCCCATGTGTTCCTCGTGACTCAAGGTGGGGAAGGGGACGGGGGCAGACCTTGCACCCGGGTTTCTGAGAACTGTTTGTTCTCGGTCTTGATTTCTATAACTGCTGGCCTTTCTGAGACTCAAGGACTTTTTTATCTCCTGTCCTTGTGTTTGCAAGAGTCTACAGGAGGCCTCTTTTTCTGTATCTTTTAAAGTTCTTCCTCTCTCATTCTCCCCTTTGAGACTCTAGTTTTGTTTTTTTTTATGCTGGCATCGCACATGTTTTTTCTGAATCCTGGGGGATGTTTTTGATAATGGTGGGTAAAGTATACAGGGGCTGCAGTTTGTTGCTACACTGTGGTTTCTATCATGCTCTTTAAGCTGTTTATTAGCAGGGGTAACAGGCATGGAACTACCAGGCAAGTAGTAAAATTGCACTTATTAAGGTTTTAAACCCATCAAAGGCTGAAAACCATCCCCCTGCCAAAGCTATTGGGGTTCCATCCGTGAAAACTTGCATGGGTATATATGTCAGTTTTGCCATCTTTTATTTTTTTTAACTTTATTTTATTGTTTTGACAGAGAGAGAGAGAGAGAGAGAGAGAGAGAGAGAGATACAGATACAGAGAGAGAACTGAACTGGGGGCACTCCCCAGTTCAGCACATGGGTACGCACGGGCTGGGGCTGGGATTTGATCCTCGGTCCCCGGCACTGCAAAGTGAGCGCTCAACCCACTGAGCCACCCTGGCTTCCCCGATTGCCATCTTTTTGACTAGGTCCTCAATTGCCTGGCCCTGGTCATTTATGGGCAGGCAACAGTTGGCGAGGTTGAAGTTCCCATATATCCCTCCTTCTGTTGCTAATTTCCATCTCTCCCCAGAGTCTGATTCTAAGGAGCCCACGATGAGGGGCCTTAGGCTTCGGCTGTGTGTGGACTAGCCAGCTTCCAGTTTGTGGCTGGAGCGGGCATGTTGTCTTTTTCAGGGTCAGCTTACAAGGGCTGGCAGGGTCCGTTTGTACTGTCCATAAGGGGGGGTTCTGTGGGGGCTGCTGGCTTCAACCGGCTGTGATGAACTCAGGCAGGTATTCCTTCCATTTTTGCAGCCATTGGAGTGGTCAGGATCACAGAGTAGGGTCTTTTTCACTTGGGATGAAGGGGAGCTGGATTCCAGTCTTTTATCCACACCTGATTACCTGGAGAAAAAGGATGAACAGGAGCAAACAGACTGACCGGAGCCCTATCCATCACCCACTTGGATATGGTACAGGCTCCCTGGCCTAAAGCCTCTATCTGTCTGTTGTAGTTCAGTCTCTCCTAGCTCTTGGGGAGTCCCTGGCAAGTTACGCAAAACTGGGAGACCTATTAGATAATATATATATATTTTTTAATAATTAACTAATGCAGCTGTTTCTTTTATTTATTTATTTATTTATTTATTTATTTATTTTATTTTTGACAGAGAGAGAGCGATACAGAGACAGGGACAGAGAGAGAACTGAACTGGGGGAGCTCCCAGCTCAGCACATGGTTCCGCACGGGCCGGGGCCGGGACTCGATCCCCGGTCCCCGGCGCTGCAAAGCGAGCGCTCAACCCACTGAGCCATCCCGGCTTCCCCTAGATAATATTTTATAGGGAGAGTACCCAGGACTTTTGGAGGAAGTACACCTGATCTTGAAGAGAACTAAAGGTAAAGCCTGCATCCATTTAAGACTTATCTCTTGACATAATTTGCTACCCTAATTTTAGAGTCTTATTTATGTGTTTCACCTTTCCTGAGCTCTGTGGTCTGTAGGCCGCATGAAGCTTCCAGGTGATGCCTAAGGCTTGTGCTGTTTTTGTATTACCTCAGCCACAAAAGAGGGGCCATTGTCAGAGCCCATTTGAAGTGGCAGTCCAAACCTTGGAATAGCTTCTCTAAGCAGTGTCCTTGTCATTTCTCTGGCCTTTTTAGTCGGGGTGAGGTAGACTTCTACCCATCTGGAGTAGGTGCACATCAGCATTAACAAGTACCAGTAACCTTGGCTTCTTGGCAGAGTAGAAGCCCTTTTTGCCTCTGGGTCTGCTCTGGCATTTCCTTTGGCTTCTATTGTTCCTCCCTTCTAGTGCCCTCCGTAGTGGGTTACTGTTATCTGCTTTGGTTTCCAAACTGCTTACAGCAGCTGGAGAATTTCTCCTGGGTTCTTCAGGTCCTTACCCCCAGCTGTTAGGAGCCCCCTTTCCTTGTAGGTTGCTCCATGGACTTGCAGGGTACAAAAGGCAAAGCGGGAGTCAGTAAAAATGTTGGCTTTTTCCTTCACTGAGCTCGGGCCTGAGTCAGGGCCATCAGCTCTGCCCTCTGGGCAGAGGTGCCTTAGGGTTGGGGCTGAGCCTCTACAGTCTCTGTTAAAGTCACTACTGCATACCTTGCCTGTCTTTCCCCTCGGGAGTTGACAGAGCTGCTTCCATGTACATACAGCTCCCAGTCTGGGGCTTTCATGGGTTGGTCTAACAGGTCTGGCCGGCTGGAGTACTGGAGTCAAGCACGTCTAAGCAAACCTGCTGCTGTCCTCCCTCCTCCACTGGGAGCAGTGTCCTGGATTTAAAGTGGTACACACCTCTATTGTCAGCCTCGGGGTTTTTACAGAGAAAACTCCGGTATTTGGTGAGACAGGCATTTGAGAGCCAATGAAGTCCTTTTGCATTTATCAGAGTTATTACAGCATGAGGTACCTGTGCCCTCAAGTTTTGTCCCAAAGTCAATTTGTCTGCCTTTGGCTGGGTGACTTTCCAGATTTGGTAGCAAAAATCTTTCATTCTTCCTCTCTGGGGACGGTTAGGGTTAGAACAAGCCCAGGCTTGGGCACCTGCAAGTCTAGCCATCTACTGTCAGCAAAAGATACAGTAGCCCTTAATTTGCTCAGAAGGTCGCATCCTAATAGAGGCATTGGACAGTCAGGCATGTAGAGAAACTGATGCATAACCTCATGGCCTTCTATTGTACATTTACAGGGCAGGCAGAATGCCTACAATGTCCACTCTACAGTTAGAGAGTGGTGCTTACTGGCTGAGTCACCACCAAGTGTTCAGGCCCTGTATCCATCAGGAAGTCCATCTGTTGGCCCCCTACCACTATACGCACCATAGACTCATTGGGGGCCTCTGAGTCTGGTCGCCCTCAGTCCAAGAGGGATTCCTCAGCTATGCCAAACAGTGTGTCTTCCCTTTTGGAGGTGGCTGGCAAGCATGTCTCCCGCTTGTCCCGGCTGGGACATTTATTTTTCCAACGGCCTGTTCTCCGGCAGATGGCACACTGATCATGCCACAAGGGAACCCTGCCTGACTGTCCTTTCCTTTCCTTGACTGTCTACTTCCCATTTCCAAACGGGGGAGGCTTTCCTTGGCCCTTAGGTTGGAGGGCAGCCGCTATGAGCTCAGCCTTTTTCTGCATTCGGCGCTCATCTTCCTTTCTGGTTGTAACCTCTCTGTTGACATAGACCTTACTGGCTACCTCTAGGAGTTGGGAGATGTTCATCTCTGCAAAGCCTTCCAATTTTTGGAGCTTTTTTAAAAATTTTATTTCCTGTGCTCTGGCTGACAAAGGCCATATTAACCATTTTCTGGTTTTCTGGACTTTCTGGATCAAAAGGATTATAGACTCAGTAGGTCTCATATAACCTCTCATAAAAGTCACCTGGACATTTGTACATCCTTTGCAAGGTCTCTGTCACTTTGTTGATATTAGTGGCCTATTCACTTCACTTTCAGAGACCCTGGAGGAGGGCCCCTCTGCATTTCTTGAGCCAACTCAGGCCCTCCTCTTCATTTAATCCCACTGGGGACCTTTCCCTGGCAATTGGGCCCTTACCTATTCCTGGGGATCTTGATATTCCGCAGGCATAACATCTTTCAATTTCAGCACCTGACCAGCAGTCCAAGAAACTCTTGCCTGATCCAGCATTCTAATCCTGTCCATGCCAACCATATATAAAAATTTCCTTCACAAACCTTTTATAACTTTCTTAGTCCCTCTTAGTTTATATCCTTTTACTCATTTAGAAACAACTGGGGAAGCCGGATGGCTCAGTGAGTTAAGCGCTCACTTTGCAGCCCCGGGGACTGAGGATCAAATCCTGGCCCCGGCCCGTGTGGACCCATATGCTGAACTGGGGAGTGCCCCCAGTTCGGTTCTCACCGGGGTGAGACCCAGGCCCAGTTCCTGCCCTGTGCAGCCCCTTGCCCACCTGTGGAATGAAACTATGTGGAAAAACCAATGATGTACAACTATAGAGACTGTTCTGGGCCCTCCCCCTTCTCTCTGTCTCTATCTCTCTTTCTCTCTCTCTATGTGTCAAAAACAATAAAAATAAATCTTTAGAAACAACCATCCTTATGACAATTTTTTTCTCTTAATTTCTCTAAAATGTAGTTCTATGCCTTATTCCTTCTTAAAACATACACATTTAATTACATGCAAAACCTCCATATCAATTAGCATCTATAATTCTTAGAGCCTTGGCTTTTAATAAAAATCGAGAAGCAAAAGTTAGCATTTACATTGGCAAATTTATAAACATATCTTGTACGTTTTAGAAGCATAAGTTTTGTTTGGTAATATCATATGTAACATTATTTCTGAAGATTTTTTTTTTAAAGATTTATTTCATTGATTTTTGACAGAGAGAAACAGAGACAGAGAGAGACAGAGAGAAGGGGGAGGGCCCAGAGCAGTCTCCATAGTTGACATTAGTTTTCCATATAGCTTCACTCCACAGGCGGGCACAGGGCTGCGAAGGGCAGGAACTGGGCCAGGAGCCCACTCTGGAGGCCGCTCAGACTGTTGACCCGCCAAGTGGGGAAGGAGCCTGGTGCCCGAGATAAAAGGAACAGATTTGCAGCAGGAAGGTTACCAATTTCCGTAGTCCGGGGGCAGGGAACAAGCAGAGACTTTCTCAAAGAATCTATGGGCCCAATACCTTGGACAGAGGGGCCTTCCTGACAGGAAGATTCGCCTGGAAATTTCCCAGAGTGTTCCCTCCTTTCATCGGAGCCGTGAAACAGACAGAGAATGGGTGCCTCCAATGGAGACCATATAGATGCCTTCCTGGCCACGTCCCTCATGGGAACTTAGGCACGTCTTGGTTAAGGTGCACTCGTATAAATCCCGGGCCAGGTCACAACGGGGTGAGTCACCTTTTTGCCATGTAACGTTGCCATGGAAACACAGGTTTGGGTCCATTCAGACCCTGTAGCCTTGTGGCTGTGGAGCCACAGGTCTTTACCTGGTGGCCGTTCATGGAGACGGGGGAAACAGTGCCTCTCCCCTTTGGGAAGGCCTTTACTTTCCCTGGGGACATAGTAATTCCGTAATCCCCTGTGAATCTTACAATGTTTGACCATCGTGCCCAGGGGAGTAGGTTTTCCCTGTGAACCTCCCATGCCTCCCATGACAGACAACAATCATGCCACACAAATTGTCAGGGGAAAAGGTCGGGGAACTCTAGAGGGGATGTTACTCGCTTTGTCCGTCACTGGCTACTCCCCTCGGGGAGATATCGGGCCCTCTTGGTTTATGGCTGGCTGATATAAGCCTTCAGCATGCAGTCTGCCTCTTAGCTGTCCAAGGCGCCCTATGGAACCTCAGCTCAGGACGCAACATTTGCTTCAGCCCTGGGGGAAGGGGTCAGAACCACCTTCCCAATGTACATCTCATTCACTCAGCACTCTCCTTTTCATATAGCCTCCCACCGTTCCTAACCTGTCCCGTGGAGAGCAATTAGCCACCACTCCTAATGTATGGAGGATGGTCAATCACTCTCCGGAGGGTGATCAGGCCTCCCTTCTGCCCAATGGGGCAGGACCCGGCTTTTCCTTACCGTGGCTCTGATGCACCTCCGGTTTTCTCGTTCCTCCATTATCTGATCCTTGCTGGGACCGGCAGATGGGGTGTCCCCTTCTGTCCTATGAGGTGTCCACACGGGACAATTCGTCAGTGTGCACTCAGTGAGTGCATCTACAGGGTGGTTCGGGGGCTCCCTGGTGGGGTACACGAAGTCCGCCAAATACGGGCATCCTTACTCCATGCTTCCTGGACAACCCATAAGAAATCTGTTGCAGGAAGCAACACCCATGGAGGATAGCAAATGCTCAGAAAACTCTTTAGATAGACGAGGAAGGAGATTTTATTAGCTGGCGGAACATGCGGGGCTAGCAGCACCTAAGCACTTGCTGCCCCCAGTTAGATTTCTTACCGCTTATATACATTTGAGTGTGATTTTTTTTTTTTTTGTCTAGGGTCCCATGTGTTTCTTGTGACTCAAGGTGGGGAGAGGGCAGAGGCAGACCTTGCACCTGGGTTTTGAGAACTGTTTGTTCTCAGCCTTGATTTTTATAATTGCTGGCCTTTCTGAGACTTAAAGAGTTTTTATCCCCTGTCCTTGTGTTTGCAAGAGTCTCCAGGAGGCTTCTTCTTCTGTAATCGTTTAAAGTTCCTCCTTTCTCAATCCAGGTTTCCATAAGAACTTATCAATCTTTTTTTTTTACATTGCCTACATCTGACACAAGAAGAGCATATGAACTCTAGTAATCTAGAAACATAGCAAACCTTAGTTTTTAACTATTGTTGAGATTTAGTTTTCTTAAGTGACCAAGGACCTAACTGACAATATAAAACACAGAAAATCATTTTGATGATGTATATAAAATGTTTGCTTTTTCAAGCAGAAAATTTTAATAATGTCAGTAGAGCAATCTAAGAAACTTTTCACAACTTTAAGACATTAGTGAGGCAGATGCTAGGTCTTTGCTAGGTCTTGCAATAAACAACCATTGAAACTAGAATGTATAGGGCCTCGGGGGGTATGCAGAACCACTGAGATTGGAACTCATAGTGGTCAAAAGCTGACCTAGAGGGGGAGAAAAACTCAGAAAAACATCTAAACTGCTTAAGAGATTATATAGAATAGGGATTACCAAAAATTGCAGAAAGGATTTAAGAATTACTAATTGCCCAACAACTTCAAAGAGGGTGGAAAAGAAAAGGGTGGGGGTTTGGTTTAAGAGATCTTGAAAGTTACTGAGGGGGATGCTGGGATAGCTCAGTGGGTTAATGATGTGCAACTGTGGAGATGGCTCTGGGCCCTCTCACTTCTATCTCTCTGTCTCTGTCAAAACAAACAAACAAACAAAAACTCAAAAAACAAACCCAAAAAACAATAAAAACAAATCTTAAAAAAAAAAAAAAGAAAGTTACTGAGAGTTAGAAAAACCTTAAAAAATTGAGTTGGGGGAAGCTGGGATGCCTCAGTGGGTTAAGCATTCACTTTGCAGCGCTCGGGACCGAGGATCGAATCCCGGCCCCAGCCCGTGTGGAACAATATGCTGAACTCGGAGCTCCCACAGTTCAGTTCTCTCCCTGTCTCTGTATCTCTCTCTCTGTCAAAAATAAATAAATATAAAAAAAGAAAAAAAAATTGAGTTGGTGTCCAATCACAAGATTGGTGGACCAGAAGATGAGGTGAATTCCCCTTTTCTCCAAACCAGGGGTCTCCAAACTATGGCCCGTGGGCTGCATCCAGCCCCCGAGGCCCTCTCATCTGGTTCGTGGGGACCTTTTTATCTGAATAAAATAATATTAAATAAATAATTAAAAACAACATCTATGTTTTGATTTTTTTTTATTTGGACCTCAAATGTGTAGTCGGCCCCCAAACTGCTGTTTGATAGTTAATGCAGCCCACAGGCTGAAAAGTTTGGAGACCCCTGCTCCAAACCATCAGTTCAATTCCCTTTATTTCAGAGCCCATCACAAAAATTTGTGCATAAGACATTTCATTCCACTTTCCTGATTCTTGACAAAACAGTTCTAACTACTAGATAGTGCAATAGTTCAATGACTAGACTCATAGAGCCAAATCTTCCTGAGATGAAGAATGGGGGAGTCAGACCCAGTTTCCAACCAAACCAGTACCACAGATTGGCCTCAGGAAGGCCCAGATTGACCCATAGTCCAGACGGTGTAAAAGCCCAGAAGGGGTACCAGCGATTAGCCTAAGAGTCTCTGCAGGTGGAGACAATGGATTTCTGGCATGCTCTTCCAATCTGATAAAGCCCAGACTCTAAAGACAGGCAAAAATACCACCTACGTGATGATGGTCAGAACAGACCTAGGACTAGAAAAACTGCCTGGGTGACTATTCTTTCAGGTAGCCATGTTTTCTATCTGCAGGGCAGCATGACTGGTTATGGTACAGGGATCATGTAACTGCAGAGAACATTCTATTATAACATACATACAATGAGGAACCCTCAGTAAAAAATTAAGCTGCCCCTCCCCACATAACGTCAGTTCTAAAAATAGTAACTAGCCCTTGCCTATTTAATCTGTAGACCAGGGGTTCCCAACCTTTTTATACCCTAGGGCACATTCTAAAATATCGGTAGGGCGGCGGGCACCAGCTATTTCTAAGGATATTTATTATTGAACAAGAATAAAAAATAATAAACAAAAATAATTTTAAAATAATAAATTTATTGTACAAATTATATACACATAAAGAAACATATATACAAAACGTAATACAAAGTAAATAAAAAACACATACAATAAAATCAATTAAAAAAACATAAAAAAAACCAATCTGTCAGTGTGATCTTTGGCATTGCATTTCATTGGCCAGTGCTTCGTAATTAGGAGAGTATGACGACAACCCTGTTAGCAAATAATTATTAAGATGCTCATCGGTAAGTCGAGATCTATATCATGATTTTATTAAATTCATGTTTGAAAACAAAGATTCGTATAAATACGTTGACCCGAAAAATGATTTGATTTTATATGCCGCTTTTTTAAAAATGGGAACCTTTCTTTGTCGACTATGTTCCACGAGTCCTCTGATACTAAGGATTTTAGCAAAATATCATTCTTAAGGTTCAAAATTTCTAACTGTAGTTCTTCTGCTTTCCCCTGAACAAGGTCTGCAATACATGCGTCTAGTTCTATTACATTTATTTGGCAAGTAAAAGGATTGATACAGAAGGAGACAATTGGCTCGATATTTGTAAACTGCAGAAATCTCTCTTCAAACTGTTCTTCAAGCACTTGCAGGGTCTCAATAAATAATGACACGTTTAATTCATTGTTACCTAGCATTTTCCTCATATATGGGAAGTGCACGAGAGACTTGATATGCAGATGTGATATCAACAAAGTCAATTTTGCTGTAAATGCGTTTACAGAGCTTATCATTTCAGCTCTATTTTTGTCTTTTCCCTGAAACTCCAAATTGAAAGAATCTAATTTTTCCATGGTGTCAGCAAGAAAACCCAAATCCACCATCCAGCAAGTCTGTTAGTTCATCATAATTTTCATTTTTATCATGTATAAATGTTTTTATTTCTTCAATTAAGTTCACAAATCTTGTAAGAACTTTACAAATCTTGTAAGAACTTTACCTTTACTGAGCCAACGTACTTCAGAATGCAGGATGAGATCGTGTTCTTGATCTTCAGTATCTTCTAACAGGGCCTTGAAAAGTCGGTGTTGCAATGGAGCTGCTCGAATAGAGTTGATTATCTTCGTGACTATTTTCATAACATGTTCAAAGGGCAGTATTTTACAACACAAAGCTTCCTGATGGATAATACAGTGGTAGGACATAAAGTTTGAAAATGATTCATCTTTCCTGCAAAGGGCAATAAATCCTTTGTTTTGA
>PVKE010006713.1:0-53301 GCA_004027555.1 Craseonycteris thonglongyai
TGGGTCCTGCCTGGGCCGGAGCCGGGATTCGATCCTCGGTCCTCATGGCCTCAAAGCGAGCGCTCAACCCGCTGAGCCGTCCCGGCTTTCCCGATTTCCCACATTCTTTGCAGCCATAGGGTTTCTCTCCTGTGTGAGATCTGTGATGTTCGATGAGACGTGACTTGTGGGAGAAGGTTTTCTCACATTCTGAACACTTATAAGGTTTCTCTCCTGCAAAAATTATCTCAGATGTGGAGAGACTTGTCTTCTGGGAGAGCATCTCATCACAATTGCTATTTCCACCAGGTTTCTCTTTTGTGTGATTTCCCTGAGGTGTGTTGAGGCAACGCTCCCTGCAGCCATCCCCCTCTTCACTGAAGTCATAGGATTTCTCACCTCTGTGGACTCTCTGATGTGTAAGGAGTTCTGATTTGTGGGAAGAACCCTCCCCACATTTGGTACACACATGGGCTTTCTCACCACTATCAGTTCCCCGATCGGCATGAAGGGCTTGGTCATGGCTAAAAGCTTTTCTACACAGGTTACATTCACAGGGATGTGTACCAGAATGTAGAGTTTCAAGCTTAGAATAGAGAAATAACTTCACCTGTCCATTGCACTCAAATCTCCTTATTGCAAGGTATGCATTAGGACTACCATCTACATTATATTGCAAACTCATTCCACATGAGTCACATTTATGGACCTGCTGTCTTGAAGTAACAAAGTTTGTGTTCTGACATATTATTTTTTCAATTGTATTACATTCATGGTGCCCTTTTCTGGTCAATTTTTTCTTGTCTAGAAATGAAACTTGCCTCAAAGTTTTGTCTTGGTGTTCCTGTGGTATATCTACGTGGATATTAACTTGAACAATTTCTTCTAGGAAAAAAAAACACACAAATGTGTTAATCTTTCCAATATCACATCATAGAACTAAATGATTTAAAAAACATTTAGAAGGAGGATTAATTTTGTGGTTTTAAACCTAGTTGCCCAGATTAAAATTTGAAGAAGGGGAATTTAAAGTCATATAAAAGGTAGCAAATGCGTTTTGGAGGCATTTTGCAGTGAAAGAAAAAAGAAAACTAAAAAGAAAATGAGTGGCACAAAATAACAGTTATTTTAAAATAAGGCAAATCTGTGAATCCATGAATGCAGAAGAAAGCCTATTTCAGAACCATGGGGGAAAGTGTAAGGCTGAAGATTCTAGAGACAGACTGAACAAGCAAGGTCTTAGGTACTGGTAGTATGAATAGGGTAGAATAAAAGGATAAGTAAACAGAATATGTCTTTCTCTAAAATCCATGGAAAGTAATGTGGTGATGTGTGATGTATGCAGGTAGCAGGAATCATTTAGGCATCTCAAGGTCTCAGGCCAATGTCCATAGCTGCTTGCAAAGATCCAAGGCTTTTAAGAACAGTTGCCTGAAACAAAAAATACCCAAGGTTCTGTTTTCTGACCTCCTGAAACCTTATGTCCACTGTCTCCTGTAAACTTGTCCTCTCTCACCTGGAAAAATCCGTCCCCATCCAAGGATTTCTTCCTCCTCCATCCATGGTTCTTGTTCCTGTTCCTGATCACAGCTGGTTTGGCGACTTCACACCCTGTTCATAAGACACAGTCACAGGTTTTATGCTGAGCCACCTGAGCCCTCTAAGGAAGCAGAAAATTCAGGCCACACAACGAGCGTTGCCATCTTTCCCAAGAATAGATATTTTATTTGGGAGGTAAATTCACAAACAAATAATTCATGTGAGATGAGAGCAAGACTCTGACAACTGAAACTGAGGTTTTATTTAACTGATAAAAGAACAGAGCTCAGACATGATTGGGGAATATGCGAGAACTTCCTCACCCACTGAGACTAGGTGGCTGTAGTTCTCCAGCATCACATCCTGGTACAAGGTCCTCTGCAGAGGGTCCAGCTGCTGCCACTCCTTGCAGGTGAAGCCCACAGCCACATCTCTGAATGACAATGACCCCTGGAATAGCATGTTCCTGATTAATCTGCAGTGCTCACCACAAAGTACTATGGCAAAGAGGTACAGGAGATGGATCTTACCCAATTCAGAATCAGGGTTTCCCATGTTAAGTTATACAGGAACTTAGCATGCCCCTAACTCTGTACATTTTGTGAGGGAGAAAAAAAATCATTAGGAAAGATCTCACTTGTGGATCTCCATTCATTCATTCACTCACTGAGCACGCACTTATTGAAGACCTGGTATATTACCAGCATTCTGCATGGCACCTGGGGTCAAAAACTGAATGCAACATTGATCCTGTTCTAAAGGCACTTATAGTCCTGTAGAATGAGATGAACAGAAAAGATTTCTGTATAGTAAGATTACATTGAAGGCTATGATGATAGTATATTTAAGTATGGAACAGACACAAAGAAGACAGCAGTCAAATCCAATGTATTGATGTCAAATTAAGCTTCATTGGAGATCATGTCTGAACAGTCATGAAAAATCAACAGTACGTTCTGATGTAGGAGAGGTGTGACTATCAAGAGGCAGCTCATGGATCTCTATTTCTTTAGGATCAGTTACTGGACCTTTATTAATTCCTCTGATGGTATTGTGTTTTACCTGATTTTTCATGGTCCTTATAACCTTGCATTGCTATCTACATCTGAAAAAGCAACCACATCTTCCAGTTTTTACCAAATGGTTTTGGCAAAGGCAGACCTCCACTAGTCATTCTGATCAGAGATTCTGGGAGAGTTGATTGGTGGGGTCTGTGGGTAGGCCTTCTGCCATGGTCCATGGGTGGGCCTGCTATTGGGGTCTGTGGGCACACAGGCCTGATGCTAGGGTCTGCAGGTGGGCTGGGCTGCTGACTCACAGGCAGCCGTTACGGTCCATGTGTGATGAGACTGCAATGAGGTCAGTGGGAAGGTGAAGCTGCTCCTGGGTCTGTGGTACCACCTGTGTCAGGTTACGTCTCCACCCTTTTCCACGTCCTTGGGGGAAACCATGGTGTTGGGACACATTTAACTGTTTGCTAATCAGATAGATGTGAAATGGTATTATATGAACAAAATGAGGAGTTCAACAAAGAAATAGAAATCATGAAAAAGAACCAATCAGAAATCTTGGAACTGAAGAACACAATGAATAAATTAAAAAATTTAATAGAGAGCTTCAATATCAGACTCAGTCAAACAGAAGAATTAGTGAACTCAATAACAAGTAATTTGAAATTTTCAGAAGAAGAATAAAAAAAAGAAAGAAAAAGAGTAAACAAAACCTATGGTACTTATGAGACATGAACAAAAGAACCAATACATGCCTAATTGGAGTCCCAGAGGAGAAGAAAGACCAGAAAGTTTTTGGTTTTTTTTAATATATTCAGAAAGTTTATTAAAGAAATAATGATTGAAAGCTTCCCAAACCAAGAGAGGGAAATGGAAATCCACATTTCCAAACATCCCCAAATAAATTGAACCCAAAGAGGTCTACATTAAGACACACTGTAACTAAATTGTTAAAAAATCGAAGACAGAATTGAAAGCAACAAAAGAAAAGCAAGTTGTCACATACCAGGGAACCGCCATAAGATTATGAGTGGCTTTCTCAGAAGAAACCTTGCAGACCAAGAGGGAGTGTGATGATACATTCAAAGTACTAAACAACAACAACAACAAACAAAAAAACTGTGAACCAAGAATACTATAACTTGCAAAACTCTCCTTTAAGAATGAAGGGGATGCTGGGATGGCTCAGTGGGTTGAGCACTCGTCTGACAGCCCCAGGGTATAAGGACTGAATCCCAGTGCTGGCCCATGTGGACCCATATGCTGAACTGGGGTGTGCCCCCAGTTTGGTTCTCACCAGGCCAGCCTCCTATGTGATAAGCCACTGGTTCAGCTGTGCCTCCCATGTGGGAGGCCCCCGGTCAGTTCCTGCCCTGCACAGCCCCATGCCCAATTGTGGAATGAAAACTACATAGAAAACTAATGATGTGCAACTATGGAGACTGCTCTGGGCCCTCCCCCTTCTCTCTGTCTCTGTCTGTCTCTCTCTGTCAAAAACAATAAGAATAGCTCTTTAATAATAATTTTTTTTTAATCCAGACAGTCCCAGCTTTAAGTACAAACACTCCCATCAAGACAGGACCTTCCCAGCTAGAAACTAAGACCCTGTGCTATTTTTCTTCCTGGAATGGACAGCTATGTTTGTCCACAAGACTTCATCTTCCATGGGACTAACATTCTCCCCCCACCCACACACATGGTGCTCCTGGGAGCTCCCTACCACAGGCTCAGCCCCTCAGCTCTAAGCTGGACCAGTCTTTTCCTGAAGATCTTGCCAACGAGCTCTATGAAAGGAGACTGGGTCCCTTTCTATAGCAAAATGTGTAAGTGTGAGGCATGGAAGCTGATGGGCATCCTATTTCTGGTCACACGGATGAAGTTGGTAGGACAGAAGGAAGTCACAGAGACAGGGAGTAGGGAAAAGACAGACTACTGACAAGATCTGGGTTCCTGGATGGACCTCCGAGTCCCAGCGGCACACCTGCTGTCCCGACAGTGCAGCCCAAACTCTGTCTTTGTCCCTACTAGTTCTAGCTGGATTCCTAGCTCTTATGAGGCCAAACATTCTGACCAGTGCACTTCCTGTTCACATACCCTGAGAGACCAGGGTGGGAAGAGGCCTGTTAGGAAGAGAGAGACTTGAGGACACGGGCAGGCTGATGGCAAACAACTGATGTTTGAAGAAAGATGAAAGTGACTGAGGGAGAAAGGACTCCCAGGAGGCCAAGGGCAAATGGCTAAGGTCTAAGTCCTGAAGACAGAGAGGGCAGCCACCTCCTCAGACTCTAGGAGAGAAGGCCAGTAGAGAGAGCTCTGGTCATCTTCCCGCCCCACGCCTGCCGAAGACTGAAACAGTGAGCTGTTTCCTCCTGACCTGGGTCAGAAATTACTGTGAAAGTAATTTGAAGAACGTGCTATTCACTCATTTCTCCGGATAATACAGTGCTTTATCTAGGTCAGTCTGAACCATAACAAGGCTGTGTCTATAGGCCTGAGTATCTGATTCCCTAAGCAACTGTAATCACAGATTTCTGCATTGGAATAATATCCACTGTTTATACTGGAAAAGATTTGCTTATTTCAGTGTTATTATTATTGAGGGACCTGCCTGTTAGATCCCACATACAAAGACCCATCACATACATTTCCAAATGCCTCCAAAAGCTTTATTTCCCCTGAGAAGGTGACATGCTTGTGCAGACAGACAACACAGGTCATACATTGGATGAATCTGTCTTTTCTAAAAGATTTATTTTTTTATTGTTTTTGACAGACAGAGAGAGCGAGACAGAGAGAGACATAGAGAAGGGGGAGGACCCATAGCAGTCTTCATAGTTGATAGCATTAGTTTTCCATAGTTTCACTCCTCAGGTGGGCTCAGGGCTGCACAGGGCAGGAACTGGGCTGGGAGCCTCCCGCATGGGCCCTGGCAAGAACTGAACTGGGGGTAAACCCCAGCTCAGCATATGGGTCCGCCTGGGCCAGGGCTGGGATTCAATCCTCGGGCTTCGGGGCTGCAAAGCGAGCACTTAACCCACTTAGCCATCCCAGCTTCCCCTGAATCTGTCTTTTCAAAATGCCAGGCATGTCAGATATAAATTGAGAGGGCAGCTAGTCACTCCAGCAGCCTCCGTAGTGTGACCATTCTGCCCTTCCCTTGGCCTTGAGCTTCCATTCGCTTCGTACTTTCACTGATCCTGACTTGCATCCTTTTTGTTTTATGGGATGCATCCTTATAAGCAATCTGAAATTCATGGTAAAGCAGAGTACAGGATAAAGACATGCCACACTCACCTGGCACATGGTCCGTCCCTGCTGGTCTGGGAGAAGAAGACACCTGTGGAGACAGAGATTGGGGTCGGGGGAGGAGAGGCCTTGAGAGGCCAAGGTCACCTCCAGCCTTAGAAAGAATCAAATGCACCACCCTAGATGTGGGGGAAGGGGTAGAGTCTCCTCCCAAGGACCTCTCACCTTAAAATACAATGGGGACCCAACCTGGAGGCTTGAACTTGGCTTTTCCCCCTACTTACTGAATAATGTGTCTCAGTAATGAATGTGAAATCTACTACCCTCCACCCACCATTACCCAGAAATCTAATTAACAGAAATTTCCTCTGAAGAAACAATCATGAGTTCAGACAAAGATTTAGTGGCCAAGATATTTATTATAAATATGGTAGAACTCCAAAAAAACACAAATACCTAAATATCCAACTACAAAGGACCAGTGAAATGAATATACTATGTCCATTGGGAAATAATCATGTAGCAAAAAAATGAAATCATAGAAAACTATTTATTAATGGCTTACTGATAACTGAAAAAGGTGGTTGAACACTCTTTGATCCAACATGGGCATGCACACACATACATGTGCACCCTCATACAGAATAGTCCAAGACGATAGAAGACAAAACGCTAATTGTCATTGGCTTTGGGATGCTGGGATGGCTCAGTGGGTTGAGTGCTTGCTTTGCAGCCCTGGGGTCCAAGGATAAAGTCCCAGCCCCATATGCTGAACTGGGGTGTTCTTCCCATGTGGGAGGCCCCAGGCCTGGTTCCCATCCTCCACAGCCCCACCCACCTGTGATGTCAAAAACTAATGACATGTAACTATGGAGACTGCTCTCCCCCTTCTCTCTCTCCTCTCTCTCTCTCTCTCTCTGTCAAAAACAATAAAATAAATAAAAATAAATAAATAATAAATAAAAAAGAAGGCTTTGGAAATGGATGTGACATGTGAGAAGCTGGGAGAGGACCTCAGCTGAGAGCCAGCAAGGACTCAAGGGCCTCAGGCTGAAAACTGCCAGAAACCAACTTCCCCTGGAATGAGCCTGGACCAGATTCTCCCCCAGCGCCTCGGGGAACAAGCCAGTCCGTCTGACTTGGGAGACCAAAACAGAGAGCCCAGCCATGGCCACCAGGACTTCTGGCTGCAGAACTGTGAGCCAACAGACAAGCTTGAAATCACTACACTAGTAATGCATTCCATGGCCCTGGAGACCTAACACAGGTCTCCAGCGCTCAGGAGAAAGACAAGGGTTGCACAGGAGACCAGAGCCATCTCCTTGGGTAGTAAGGGTCTGGAAGAGAGGCGTGGCTGCCACTATGGGAAACACATGAAGCCCCATCCTTCCAGAAATTTCTCTACTGAGGAACAAAAGCCTGCGGTTGCTGGGTGCTCCCAGAGCCCAGGGAAGCCCTGCATCTGGCAGGGAAAGAGAGAGAGGCAGGCATATTCATTCGTGTGTCCTGGGCTCACACTTTTAGAGCCTCCTACCTCGGGATGGGCAGCCTCCCTGACAAGGGACTCAGGAACCCAAAGTCCTCCTAAGACTGAGGAAGAAAGAGTATCCTGCACCGTCACCACAGCCTAGCCATCTGTGAAGAGGGCTCACTCTTCAAGGAGCAAGTGTCAGCGGGAGTCAAAGAGGGGAGGCGGCCACCAAGGGGGCAATAGCATCAGTCCACTCTACACACCTTAATGCCAGAGAAACACAAAGCCGGCAGTGGCCTGACAGTAACCATAGCAACAACAAATGCCAGCCCAGCTCAACTCCTGACCAGTCTCATCGCAACCAACCTCCCTGCCCTCACAGTGACAGCTGAGCAGAAGTCTCTTCCTGTCTACACACAGTATCTGGCATTTGTTAAAACAAAATGTGAGACATACAAAAAGCAAGAAAAAACAACCCACTGCAAACAGACAAAGCAAGAAGGGGGGTCAGGGGGAGCAGCAACCCGGTCTTGGTGGTCTGTGTCCACCAATGAACGTCCATGAACCATATGCAGCTCAAACGCATGTGAAATCAACACTGATGCCAGGAGGAGAAACTGACAAATCCTCTACCACAGTAAGGAGATTGTAGGGTACATTTTTAGAAATGGAAACCTAGGATACAAAAATAAAGTAGTAAGGATGTGTGACATTTGAATAACAAAAGCTTGATCAATTGGATCAGACAGGAGAATACGAGTATACTCGATAATTAGAGAATATATATTCTTTTAGGCACGTCTGTGATAATTATAAAAATTGACCAATAAGCTAAAAAGTAAACCTCAGCAAATATAAAAATCAATACTGCCACTCTCCAAACCAAAACTCAAAATAAAATTAGAAAATAAAAAATGTAGAAATATTTATAACAACTACAAAAATACTACCTATCCAAATTGGTGGATAATTACAAAAACACCAAAGGGACATTATAGCCCTAAGATATGCACAAAATAAACACTGAAAATTAATGACATTCAACTCAGGAGGCTAGCACAGAAAAAAAAAAAAGAGTAAACTTAGAAAATGTAAAAGAAACAAGTATGAGCAGAAATTTAAAAAGAAATCAAAGAAAAAAATAAAGCACGTTAAAAAAAAAATCCTGCCACAAATGTATTACTCAAATCTACTCATGATGAAACATGAGACCTAAATTGAGGATCATTCTATAATACTGTCCTGTATCCTTCAAAAACGTCAATATTATTAAAGATAATGGAAGACAAGGGAATGGTTCCAGAGTGGAGACTAAAAAGTCATGAAAAGAACAGCGGTGCATGATCTGCATTTTCTCTAGTTAGAAACGGCAGGACCGAGGTGACTAGTGAAAACTGTAAGCTCCGTGGGTAACACTGCATTATATCAAAGCTAACTTCCGGATTTTGATCATTATACTGTTGTAGTGTGACAGGATGCCCTTGTCATGGGGAAATGCACACTGAAGGATTTACACACACGCACACATGTATGGAGGGGCAGGAAAAGAAAGATAAAGCAAGCTATTGTGTAATGAGCCAAAAATGGCTCTGTACAGTGACCCCCTAAGTTGTTTATTTCTTCTCAGCTAGCTGAGACCCTTAACTCAAAAGACCAGCAGCACCAAACTGAAATGTTAACACATGCCAGTGTTTTAAACACAGCCCAGAGATAAGTAGGTTTGTAGTCATTTAGAACGTGCCTGGGGAAGCCAGGATGGCTCAGTGGGTTAAGCGCTCACTTTGCAGCCCTGGGGACCGAGGATCGAATTCCAGCCCCGGCCCGTGCGGATCCATATGCTGAACTGGAGAGTGCCCCCAGTTCGGTTCTCACTGGGGTGAGACCTCGGCCCAGTTTCTGCCCTGTGCAGCAGCTCCACGCCCACCTGTGGAATGAAACTGTGTGGAAAAAACCAATGATGTGCAACTATGAAGACTGCCCTGGGCCCTCCCCCTTCTCTCTGTCTCCGTCTCTGTATCTCTCTGTCTGTCAAATACAATAAAAATAAATCTTTAGAACGTGCCTGCCCTGCCTACCCTTAAGAGGTTCCAACCCAGAGATGCCTGGAGGCCCCCTGTCCTCCTCTCCCCGGGAAGTGGCCCCAGGCGCCGGCCTCCCGATGGTCTCATGCTTCCAGGCACATGCCCTGCCCAGGTGCATTTCTAAAGAAAGCTTGTATGTGCTCCTGTTACCTTCTGGTTATATTTTTTTCCTTAAGTGGCCCTGAAGTCCCATGAGCCCCACTATACAAATGTGGTAAAAATGTCAAAATGTGGGAAATTTAGATTACGTAAAGGAATTCTTTATACTGGTCTACTACTGCGACTTTCAGTCTGACATTGTGTCCCAACAAAAAATTAAAAAGAAAAAATTAAAATCAATTCTTGGGAAGAATTTATTAAAATCAATAAACTAATTGACTTGTACTTAAAAATAATATATTGACTGACTTCAGGCATGGCTGATCAAAAAAAAAAAAAAGAATAAAAATATACAAAACTTTTAGACATGAAAAAGGAGAAAATTTCAGGAGAGACGTTAAAAAAATTATTAGACTACTATAAATAATGTAATGCCATACTCTGAAATTAAATTGGACAACTTTCTAGAAAAATATGAATTACCAAAATTGACAAAGCAACAGGAAACTGAATAAACCACTACACATGAAATGGATCTATACTAAAAAAAAAAAAATACCCTTCAAAGAAACACCAGGCACAATCAAATCCTATTCAAGATTTCTGCAATGTGCATAAGCCAAAATGGATTTATATTTAGAATATATGAAAAAAAATAAAACTAAAAATAAGGAAAAGATAATCCAAAAGTAATATATGCACAGATAATAAAATCTATATATTAAATCTACATTCATACCTAGTAAATAAATAAAAACAAGAAAGGATACAGATCAACTTCAGGAGCTGTGACCTTTGAGTGAGAGGAAGAAAAATGGAATAGGGAACATGCAAAAGGGCTCCAACAGCATGGATAAGGTTTTAGTTCTTTAGAAAATCTGAGGCAAATAAACTTTTAACCTTTGTTCAATCTGGATAATAAGTGCAAAGATTTCTTTCTTTTTTGACTTTGCTAGGCATCTGAGATATTTTCTAATATTACTAAGTATGAAATAGTGAAAAAAAAAATTAAAAATTATAGTACCAGTTCCATTTCCCCATCCACCCGCATCCTCACAGCTCACATCTGTCCCATTTCGAACAAGAAAGCATCAAAGAAAGACAAATCCATCATATCTGCACTGCTTCTCACCCTCACAATTGCCATACAAGAACAGTCTAACCTGTCCGGTCAGCCTCCCTTCTTCATCTATCTGCAAACAGAAGCACTCACGCTACCCTACCTTTGCTCACCCAGGAGCTGCATGTCTTCACAAATCTGGGATACATCTCCCAACTCACTTTTCTTGATACCTTAGTTCAGCAGCCATCCACTCTACTCATTGCTAGCATAAGCTAACCCAAACACAAATACAACTGCTCCACTGTCTTGCTTAAAACACCTTAGACATCAGTAGGACCCAGTCCACACCCCTTAACCTATCTTGATCAGTTCCCTGAGCCACCTCCAGCCTCACCTCCCACAAGCTCCTCTGTGGCACCAAATCCAGCAGTATCTGCTTGTTTTATGCATCTTACCTTTGCATATGCTGGTCCCTCCTCCTGAAATACCCTTCTGCCTCTTTTCACCTACCGTACACACCTTTTCTTTAAGTCTGATCTTTAGTCACGCCTTCTCCAGTAGGAACTCACCTCCCTCCCTGGGTGTCCATTCATCCTTTAAAGATAACTACCAGGGCACCCACACTGAGGGGCCCTTATCTGCAATGTGACCAACATCTCCATAGGACTCCAGCCAAGGATGGGACCCGGTGTTTCCCCAGGACCTGACCCCATACATTCAATAAAGGTTTGTCTGATGAAGACAGACACTGTAGGTCCCTGAATTAACAATCAGTTCACAGCCTTCTTCGTGGTCTTCATATCTCCGAGCCTACCATTGGCTGCAAGGTGGGGTCCACAGGAAAGGGGGTTGGAGGGAGAAGAGGGGCCCTTCCTTAGCAGTCCCTCCTTCCCAAAAGGGCCTGGGTAGGTAGAGTAGCTCCGGGTAAAGGGATGGAAACACATCCACCGATGGGAAACGGGGGTGACCATTTGGGCTAGAGCTGGCCTCCAGCTCACTGGGGCCAAGGCTGTCACTGGGTCCCCCTGAAAAAGGTGGACTCTGATGAGGTCGAGCTGTGGGAGGACAGAGAAGCAGTGCGACTTGGCCTGCCTGCGGCCCCCACTGAAAACCGGACAGGCACCCCGACCCGTTTTGCAGAGGACGTTAGACGGAGCCACCCACCAGACCCCTGCATGGAGCGCCCCTCCCAGCGGCTGCCCGCTTCGCAGCAAGGAGTCCGCCACACGTGCCCTCTCTACAGCCTGGCACAGAGGGAACTGTCAATCTCCGGTGCAGCGGGGGGTCCAGAAGTACGTAGATACCACCCGGGCGACCTCCCAATAACGCGTAGGTGCCTCGGAACTCAGGCGGAACTACAACTCCCGGGAGCCTCCGCGGCAAGGCGCTTCCGGTCAGCCGTGAGCCACTTCCGGCCACGGTGGAATCTGGTGTGCTGGCGGGCATGGCTGTTGGTGAATGCACACTTTTACACGTGGTTGCCGGGCCAGCAGTCGCCCTGGCAGCTTCCCACCGGATCTGATCTGTCCCCAGCCCTGCCTCATCTTGCTCCATGAAAGTCCAAGGCCTCGTCCCAGAAAGTCTACAGCCTGATATGACTTTTATTTATTTTTTTTAAAGGCCTGTTCTTTGGTCCTCATGATAATCCCCAAAATAACGTATCGTTATCCCCATTTCCCAGACGAAGAATCAGAAGCAACCTTTCTCGGTATTTTTACTCTGGAGGAATCGTTGAAATAATTCTCAGGTCTCAGGCGACCCCTGCCTAAGGCCTATGTCTGCAGCTCATGACAATAAGGCAATCACAAAGTTATACCTAGGAGATACTGCACATACAGACTGTGGCCTGACCTACCACTGCTGCAACCTGACAGAAAACCAACCCCTTATCTACAAGAAACAGCCCAGGGAGTCAGGTTGCCATCTCTATCAATAATCCAGGAAGCTAAACAATAACTTCTGGCCCCACATGACAAGGATTTAGTCAATATCTGACAGCTTCCCTAATTTTCCCCCCACTTCTAAGTTAAGATCGACCAGAGAAGGTCAAATAGGCACCCTTAACCAATCCCACAGGACACCCCACTTCTAGTTAGCTGGCCTCCAGCTTCCTCATGCCAACAGCCTCCAGTAAGAGCTGGCCAGGTGCTTTGCCTTTTTTCCACTGTAAAGCTTTCCCATTCTTCTGCCAGACTTTGAGTCGCTGCCAGAACATGACAGTGACTCCTTTGCTCTAGCAAGCTCTGAAGAAAAGCTTTCACCTGTTCTCATTATGTTGGTCTTCGTTCATTTCAGATGTATACTTGTCAATATTTTTTTGTAGATCCCGCTTATTTTGGCTACCTACCCTTTTGTGGTTTCCCCCTCAGCATTTGCCATTAAAAATTTATTTAAAATCCACACAGAAAGTGAAGGTAAAAGAAACTTAATGGGGAAGCCGGGATGGCTCAGTGGGTTAAGCGCTCACTTTGCAGTGCCGGGGACCGAGGATCGAATCCTGGCCCCGGCCCGTGCAGAACCATATGCTGAACTGGGAGTCCCCCCAGTTCAGTTCTCTCTATGTCAAAAATATAAATAAATAAATAAATAAATACATAAAAAAGAAACTTAAGTGATTCTTTTTATATGCTTATAGCATTTATACTGCAAAAGTTATTAAAACTCAAACTTTGGGATATCCTACATTACATAATAGTGTTAATTAAACTTCCAGTGTTAAATGTTGCTGGAATTGACTCTAGAGTTTGAGCAACCAAGTATGTTATTGATCTAAAACAGATATTCTTTATAACATGTACTCAGATGGTGAGAGAGAGAAAAGTTAGGGACAATGAATGTCATGTGATTTTTTAAAGTTCTATTAAAATGATCATTTTAGCTACTTATTAATATGCTCAAATAGTAAGTTGCATATCAATGAATCTACTATTTTTAATTAGTACGGTATTGAAAACAGCCTATAAGAACATTTTTGTTTTTTTAAGTTTTATTTATTTATTTTTTGACACAGAGAGCGAGAGATACAGAGACAGAGAGAGAACTGAACTGGGGGAACTCCCCAGCTCAGCACATGGTTCCACAGGGGCCTGGGCTGGGACTCAATCCTTGGTCCCTGGCGCTGCAAAGTGAGCGCTTAACCCACTGATCCATCCCGGCTTCCCCAAGAATGTTTAAAATGCAGTTAGATTCAGCTCAAGCTTTTTTTGGAAGGAAAAAAAAAGTAATATTCTTTTGTAACATGGGATTGGTATTCATTTTTTTTCTACTTCCTTTATCAGATTCGGGCATCAGGAATTTGAGTCCTTTGTAGATTCAACTACATAGCTTTCTACCTTTTGGGTTGTTCTATATCAACAGCAGAAATTATCTCTAAAGATCTTTCAAAAGATTCATTTGTGAACCTTCTGAATGTTGAACCTTTTATAGGAAAATTCTTTGGGTTTTTTTGTTTTATTTCTTCCTCTTTAACATATTTGGGTAATACATTTCTTCTTCCAAATTGTCCTTTAACCCAGTATTTTCAAGTTTGTTTTTTTTTACTAAGTTATTCATTACAACTACTACTTTAAATTATTTAAAATTTCCAAATCTAACTTTAGAGAGTTTTCCATGAATTGGTATCTCTTTTGTATTGATTAGCACAATCAAATATTTGTTTATCACTAGTTTATTATTTCCAAAGATGATGCTTTAGATTGTTTGTTAATTCAATTTTTTCTTTTCTTCTCTGATGAGAGAGAAAATTAAAAGCTCACGGTTATCATCTAACACCAAGATTACATGGAAACATCTTTAAAATAAATAGGGAAGGGGAATATTGCTCTTCTGATTGCAAAAGGAGAAAAATGGATGGAGCTATATTATTTAGGATGTGGAGAAAACTGCTGTAATAGAGATGCAAAAACAACAGTGCCTTGAAAATCACAGATGATTATTTCTCATAAACCCATCTGGGCAGCTCCAAGGGAGTTTGAAAACTAGGCTCCTTCTAAATTCCTACTCTACCATCCCTTGGGTGTTTTCCTCATCTGTGTCGTTCATGATGGCCAACACCACATCTCAACCAGCAGTGAAAGGAAATGCATAGCGTGCCCTTTTTTAAGGGCACAATCAAGAAGAAGCACAAATCACTTCTGCTCACATCCCATTGGACAGGTCTTAGTCATACGACCACTGTTATTTACAGAGAAGACTGGAAAATTAACTCTTTATTCTGAGAGGTCAATGTTTCCAGTTAAAAATTGGGGATTCTATTACTTTAGAAGCAGAGAACAGATATTGGGAGATAACTACAGTTATAGGAGATAAGAGAGAGTATGAGATGTCACAGAGAATGCCAGCCAAATCAGGGAAGTAGATTGCGATGTTGACCATAAACCTCTGCCCACTTCATCAAGTTACGCTATAGATATATGAATTATATTTATTTCCTCCATTTCATCAGAGGACAAAGTTTAATGTTCTAGGGATGGGAGTGGAAATGATAAGCAGTAACGGCTACTCAGATATGCTGGCTAGAGCTGGACACAAGGAAATCTAATTGTTCTGATGATAGATTTTCATGTTTTCAATTTATTTGAAGAATATAATACATATATGGTGTAACAAATCAAACAATATAAATATATAGAGAAAGCTAATTCATTTTCCCCCATATTTCAAAGTAACAAATATAAATAGCCTAGTATTTATTCTTTTATATAATTCTGCCTCTATATCATTATATAAAATCATACGAAGATTGAGTTTAAATTTCTCATCTTGTTATTTGTTTTTTATTTGTCCCATTTGTTCTTTGTTCTCCTTTTCATCTTTTCCAGACTTCTTTTGGATTAATTGAATGTTTTTATGATTCTTTTCTCTGTCCTTTTCATGTGCTACACAGAATACCACAGACTGGCTGGCTTACAAACAATAGGAATTTCTCACAGTTCTGGAGGCTGGGGGTGCAAAATCAAGGCATCAGCAAATTCAGTGTCTGTAAGAACCTGCTTCCTGGCTCATAGATGCAGGTCTTTTGACGGTGTCCTAACATGGTAGAAGTGGAGAGGGAGCTCTCTGGGGTCTCTCTTATAAGACACTAATCCTATTCATGAGGGTTCTACCCTCATAACCTCCCAAAGACCCCACCTACTAATACCATCCCATTGAGGGTTAGATTTAAACGTATGAATTTGGGTGGGAACACAAACATTCAGTCTACAATAATTCTATACTATCTCCTTTGTTGGCTGATTAGCTATATCTCTTTGGTTTTTTTAAGATTTATTTTATTTATTGTTTTTGAGAGAAGGTGAGAGAGAGAGAAGGGGGCAGGGCCCAGAGCAGTCTCCATAGTTGTACATCATTAGTTGTGACATAGTTTCATTCCACACGGATAGATGTGGGGCCACATGGGGCGAGAACTGAACTGAGGGCCTCATGCATGGGAGGTAAGAACCTTTACCACTGATCCCTAGACCTCATGGTTGCAAGGCAAGCACTCAACCTGTTGAACTAACTATCCAGGCATCCCCTGTTTTTTATTTGTTTGTTTTGTTTGTTCATTTGTTTTAGTAGTTGTTTTAGATTCATATCCATTTTAACTTGTAACCTATCAAGTAATACTATATAACATCATATATAGCCTTCTCTGGCACTGTGTCCTGAGAACTCTAACCCCTTTGGGGATGTTGAACAGCACTTAGATTCTATAACATTCTCCACAGTTGTGACTACCAACAATTTCTCCAGAGTTTGCCAAATATCCCCAGGGAAGAAGGGAAAGGCAAAATTGCCCCAAGTTGAGACCCACTGATTTAATCCAATCAAGTAGTTTATATGAATTGGACAAGGAGTTAAGCCTCATCAGACTACACATTTAGATACAAGCCACTTGAACCCAGAGTACGTGGCTTGCAAGGTAGAATCTAGTTCCCTTCTAACACAGCCGGAGCCTGGGCCATCTTCAGTGGGAGTTGATGGGGCTCCTGCAGCATCTCCATTTGGACAGCTGGACTTGGAGTCCCTGCAGCTACTGTCAAACAGGGGTTGTCATTCATTCTTGTGAGAAATATTGCCCTGGAGAGCATGCTGCTCCAGGTCACAGCTTCAGCCTCAAATCTTTTTCCAAAGATGGAAACTCACCCAGATGGCAAGGTAGCCCCATATTTTCTTGACACAATAACAATTTAACAGCCAATGCTGCCAAAATAGCACAATGCTAAAGTATCACACACAATGCTGCCGACTAGCCAGTGTCCCAGATTTCAATCATATGAACCCCTGTTATCATCAAGCTTCAACTGAGGAATCACTGCCCCATAATGAAATCTCCTCTTTCTAGAAACATTTAAATAACTAAATCTCTTACCCCTTACTTTAAAAAATCTTCATAGCCCTACTTAAATGGCTCTCAGTGCCTAAGAGGAAATCTGCCTGCCACCTTCTACAGCAAACTTGTCCAATCTGCAGCCCGTAGGCTCTTGGAATGTGGCCCAACACAAACTTGTAAACTTTCTTAAAACATTACGAGATGGTTTTGCAATTTCTTTTTCTTTTCTTTTCTTTTCTTTCTTTTAGCTCATAGCTCTCATTAGTGTTAGTGTATTGTATGTGTGGCCTATGACAATTCTTCTTCCAATGTGGCCCAGGGGGGCAAAAAGATTGGACACCTCTGTTCTACAGCCTGCCATGTCTTCCGTTAAAATGAATGTTTCTTCCAGCATCTCCAGGGGTGGATTCATTCTCCCCAAAGCTATTGTGTTTTCCCTTTTCCAAAGTCCCAACTAGTCAACTAAATTATCTAAAAATACACAGCAGATGTAAGGAGCTCTATCCACACAACAAGCCACACAACAAACTGAGAAGTCAATAACTCTTCTTAGAACCATCAGAGAAGTGAAGTCACAGGGCAAGACGCTGCCCCCCAAATTGTAGAGACAAATAAGCAGATGGATTCAGAAAATGACAACTTAACAGAGCAGAAACATCCACATGGGCCAGTCTGGGGCAAGAAACCATGGACTGTAATTGATGAATTGCTAGAGGCTCAGTGTGGACAAGTGCGAGAGTCACAATGTCCAGGGAGTTCCCCACACTTTTGTGAGTTTTACCTCCTGGAACGCAACCAGGGAACAAAAATCTCCTCATGTTTCCTGTAATGGGAGGGAAAAGTAATCATTCTGAAGTACAGCAAAGCACTCCATTCTTCTTAACAAGGCCCGCCCTCAGGAGAAACTAGTTCATCAGAGCCTAATGTGTTAGGGTTTTATCAGAGCCTAACCAAGTTGGGGAAGGGAAATCCCCAACTCCAGCTGGCTCTAGCCTTCCCCGTGGATGAAGGGAAATGCCCATCTCCAGCCTCCTCTGACTATACTCTTCCACCAGAGGGAGCTGAGAGGCACTGGTGAGGCTCCCTAACAGACTGGGACCTACCATAAGCATTGGACTAAATGCTCCCCTTCCCCCCACATCTTACCACTACGTTACTAAAGGTCTTCCTTTCTACCCAGTACAAGCAGGTCCTTGAATAACGTTGTCTCATTCAAGGTCATTTAGGTGTAGTGTTGATGGGATACTGTAGGAACTTAACTCTTGTATCAATTCACCTAGGGGTAAAACTGGAGTCATTATAGTCATCTTAAAGTCAAAAGAACCTAGCCGCCTTTCAACAAAAAATGACAAGGTGTACCACGAGGCAAAAAACACATGTTGACGAGACTGAACAAGCATCGGAACGAGAGTCAGATATGGCAGGAATGTCGAATTACCAGACCAGGAATTTTTAAAACTATGGTTGATGTGCTGAGGCCTTTGTTGGGAAAAGCAGGCAATGTGCAAGAACAGATAGATAATGTAAGGACAGAGATGAAAAATTCTAAGAGAGACTCAAAAAGAAATACTAGAGATCAAAAGCACTGTATGACTACTGTCTACATATCAATAAGCAAAAGATAAACAACTCATATCAAAATGTGCACATGATATGAACAAATAATTTGACCTGCAGGCCATAGTGTGAGAAACCCATTGCAATAATCCTGGTAGCATCAGTTATGGTGACAATAGTAAAAGTTGTAAGATGGGATTGGGTATTTAAATATAAAATTTAATATCTAGAACATAAAAAGAAAGAGTACACACCAAAATGAAACCTTCAGGCCAACTTTGCTTCCAAAATATATATGTTTAAGATTTATTGTTTTGAGAGAAGGTAAGAGAGAGAGAGGGAGAAGGGGGGAAGACCCAGAGCAGTCTCCACAGTTGTACATCATTAGTTGTGACATGGTTTCATCCCTCATTGGTGAATTTGGGGCCATGTGGAGTGGGAACCAAACCTGGGGCCTCCTGCATGGGAGGCGAGAACCTTGGCTGCTGAGCCATCTCAGCGGCTATCAGTTGTGCCTCAGTTCAGTATATGGGTTTGCACAGGCCAGGGCAAACCCATATGATTCAACATAATAAAATATATATATACACTTCATCCCCAAAATCAGGATCTTACTTGATGAGAAAATACTGGAAGCTTTTTCATTAAAATAAGGCCACTTCTATCACTCTTTAACTCTGTGCTGGAGTTATTCTACTATGCTGAAATAGAAGAAAGCAAATTAGAACAAAGAAAGAAAGAGCTAAAACTATACCATTTCAGATTACATGATTATATTTCTAGAATACACAAAAGAATCAATGGGAAAACTATAAAAATAAGAGAATTTTTGGGGAAGCTGGGATGGCTCAGTGGGTTAAGCGCTCACCTTGCAGCCCCAGGGACCGAGGATCGAATCCTGGCCCCGGCCCATGCAGGCCCATATGCTGAACTGGGGAGTGTCCCCGGTTCAGTTCTCACCGGGGTGAGACCCCGGCCCAGTTCCTGCCCCATGCAGCCGCGCACCCACCTGTGGAATAAAACTATGTGGAAAAACCGATGATGTGCAACTATGGAGACTGTTCTGCCCCCCCTTCTCTCTGTCTCTGTATCTCTCTCTCTTTCAAAAACAATAAAAATAAATCTTTTAAAAAAAAGAGAAAATTTTGTAAAAAGAAGGTTAAAAAATCAGCATGCAAAAAAATCTTTGTAAACCAAAGCCATTTAAAAGATATAATAGGGGAAGCCGGGATGGCTCAGTGGGTTAGGCTCTCACTTTGCAGCCCCAGGGACTGAGGATCGAATCCCGGCCCCGGCCCGTGCAGACCCATATGCTGAACTGGGGAGTGCCCCCAGTTCAGTTCTCACTGGGACAAGACCCTGGCCCAGTTCCTGCCCTGTGCTGCCCCACCCACCTGTGGAATGAAACTATGTGGAAAAACCAATGATGTGCAACTGTGGAGACTGTTCTGGGCCCTCCCCCTTCTCTCTGTCTCTGACTGTATCTCTCTCTCTCTCTGTCAAAAACAATAAATAAATCTTTAAAAAATAATAATAATAAAAAATAAAAATAAAAAAAGATATAATAGAAGAATAAAGATGTAATAAAAAAGACCTTATTTATAATAAAAAAATGCTAAAGCATAATTCTTAAATGTCTAAAATGCATGTAAAAACTGTAAAAACACTATAGCGAGACAAAAAAGGAAACTTGAATAAATGAAAAGACATGCCCCATTCTTAGACAGAAAGACATAATTTCATTAAGATGTCCATCTTCCCTAGGTTAATCTATAAATTTAACATGATCTCAATAAAAATACCATGAGTTCTCTTCTTCTGAAATTAAAGAGTTGATTATAATTTTAAAAAGAACAGCTAACAATAGCTTGATAATGCTTGAAAGGCAGCCCAACTTCAATATATTTTAACATATATGTAACCTCCATCATTAAAATGAGATACTGGCCTGTTCATAGACAGAAGGGAGAAAATCCAGAAAGAACCAATTGCATATACAAAACAAATAAGAACAAAATAAAGACAGCATCTCAAGCCAGTGAGAGGGATAAAGGACTTTTTAATATGTGATGCTGGAATAACTGGCCAGCCTTATGGAAATAGATAAAATTAGATGCATTCCTCAGACCATATACCCAATAATTTCAAATGAATTGGAGACTTAAATGGGGAAATTATCTATGACTGGGAATGGTGAAAACTTCCTATGACTTGAAATTCAGACACAATAATGAAGGAAATGAATAAATTTGACTGAATAAAAATGGAAAACTTTTACAAGGCATAAAATACCATGACCAGAGTAAAAACCAAATGACTTACCAGGGGAATTATTTGTGATGTATGTCACAGACAAAGGGTTACTATGTGTAATATAAAAAATTATCCTAAAATTAGAGAAGAAATAAACAAAAATTATATATAAACATGGGCACTAGATATGGACAGACTTGTGGTGCAAGGGCCGGGGGGTAGCGAGGAGATTGAATAAAAGAGGGCATGAGGGAAGTTTCTGAGATGATGAACAGTTGTATATCCTGACTGGATTTTAGTTCTATGGGCGTATGTATTTGCAGAACTCATCAAACTGCACACATGTTCTGTGCATTCACATAAAATGTAAGTTTTGTCTTGATAAAATGAATACTTCAGACTGGACAGGGGGAGACAACCTTGCAGAACCGTGGAACAGCTCTGGAGTGTCTCTAAAATTTCTTTTCTGCGGTGGAGAGGTAGGTTAGCACTTGCTACAGTATGTGTTGCTTGCTTTTTTAAGTCAGGGCATGATGTCTGGGCTCTTGTTTCATATGCACTGTGTCTACCCCTGCTCTAGCCTCTGAGGATGATTATATTCACCTCACTGTCCTTCTCCCTCTGTCCCTAGTGTCCTGTGATTCTTTGGTTCTGACACCTTCTAGAACATTCAAGCCTTCTAGGTCTCTCCACTTGCTAGTGGCTCCTGGCAAGCATCTAGCCGTGATACCATCAGGCCCCTATGAAAAGGAAGTCACTGACTCCTACTCCTGGAACTAGCTTTCTGAAGCTACACCAGTAACCCTGCCGTCCACATGGCTGGCTGGCACCATGAGGCCAGCCATTGGAATTTTTCACTTCCTCCAAAACCTTCCATGGAGCTGATTTTCCCTTCTTGCTCTTGGCACCTAAAGCCTCTAGCTCATTTTATCCCATGGCTGGCTAATATCTGTGGCAATGCAGGCCCTGATAGAGAGGGTGAAGATGCCTGTAATTACCTTAGCAATGAAACATGCTGTGCATTGCAATCATTTAATCTCATCCCCATAGCAACAGAATCATGGTCATTTGGAATCCAGTGGCACTAAGTGCTCACTTAGTCCAATGCTTTAGACTAAAACAGAAAAAAAACCAAAAAAAAAACCCAAAGCACTCAATGTCAGTTGTTGCTCAGATAGCCTTCATATCCCTCTACATATTCTTTGAATTGTTTTTAATGAAAATAGAGCCAGCCCAGGAGTGTCTGTTTGGGCTGTTGATTCTTAGGTTGATTTCAAATGAGAACCTTTGTCCTGAACTGTTAGGGACAAAGGAGGATGATCTGACTGATGGATGCAGAGCAAGTTTGCCAGGAAAGAATGTTCCTGGGAGATGGGGTGTGGAAATGTTTACACCAGGGCACACAAATGACCGCCACGTGGTCATTTGGAGCTCCTTATGCCAAAACAACAGCAGGCAAAGAAAGGAGTTACTCCACCGATAGGGAATCACAAGGAGCCACATTTACTGATATATGTTGGGAACAGAAAAGAGTATGTCTGGCTCTCCGGAATTCACTGAGCTGCGTCCTAGGGCTTCTGTGCCTGGTGATAACCAGGAAAGGACAAGAACAAAGGGCATGGAAACCAGGGACTTGGACTTCTCAGAGATGAACGTCACCCTACCCAGCAATCAATCTAGGTCAACGGAAGTGCTGGCTGAAGGTGAGGGGTTGAGTGGAAGAAGAAGGAGGCCTCGTGTCCGTTGCAAAACAAATCGAAGAACCAGTTGCAGTAGCAGCATTGTAGCTTATCCCAGTAATCCTGTTTTAAGTCTTTTTTTTTTTTGAAAAAAAATCTGGGAAACATGTACATTAAATTATTGCCACAAATATGTTGTAATCCTGAAGCAGAAGTCATGCTTAGTTTTAGCTGTGTATAGCTTTTAGTTCCTCAAACATCAATGTCTCATCAATAACACATTCCTTACTATGCTCATAAACAGGTGCAATTGAAGTTTTACCCAGTGGTAATAGGTAATTCATGAATTTCAAATTTAGGCATGGAGACCATTTTAATAACCTGAGTTTCAGATCTAGAAGTGAAGACCATTTTAATAATCTCAGCCCCAGAAATTCTACTTGACTAATGCTGATGACCAAGAGGTAATGGTAGGTTTAGAGTAAGCCTGACCTGAAGCTGGAATTGAAAAATTCACACAGGTCAGGAAAATGGATCAGATGTTATCAAGTGTCAAGGGGAAGACATATCTAGAAATCAGACAAATGGTTGGGAGGTAAGTCATTGTCTTGCAATGGAGGCCACCTGGTTTAACAGTGTGCTAGTAAAAGTTTAACAACGGCCTCTCTGGGGGAGAGTTCAGGTGTGTAGTGTTTGTTGATTTCTATAGTGTAAATGTTCCCACCATGACCTACTCCAGGCTACCAATATGACGTCATTGAACATAGAGTTGGGAAGAATTACATGCAGTGGACTCTACCTGCTCCAGCACACCACTGGCCTGGTGGTTCACTACAATATCTAAGAAGATTTCAGGTTTTGTGAGGGCAGACCAGATTTCTGGAGTTAAGAAGCCAATGGAGACTGGGGAAGTGAAAGCAACAAGCAGGGACTATTTTTTATGAAGATATACTGCAAAGGGAAAGTGAGATACAGAATGATAGAGTGAGATCCAGAATGAATGAAGGGTGTGTGTGTGTGTGTGTGTGTGTGTGTGTGTGTGTGTGTGTGTGTGTGTGTAGAAGAGAAATAGTTCAAGATATGAGTATGCTGAGGGGAAAACCCAACTAAGAGGGAAATTCTGAGTATTTAGGAGAGAGAGGATAGGAGATATAAGAAGGAACTCATAGAAAAGAGAGGAGATCAAATCTAGAGAAAGCAGAAGAGTCAGTCTTAAATAGAAGAAGAGGCACTGTCTCCTCAAATCAGAAGGGTAGGAAGTGATAGTTGGCCCATCTAGAAATCAGTAGGTAGGCTTGGAGATGAAAATTTGAGAGATTTTTTGCAGGATAAATCAATATAGCCCTTCAATTGATGTGAGTTAGGTAATGTATGATTTTCCTCAATGTGATGGAAAATAAGGTCAGATGAAGGGCAGGCATGAGCAGATATGGAGGGCTGGGAAAAATGACGTGGGAAATGTGAAGAGAGCTGACCAAGAAAAAATAAGGCTTTACTGAGTGACTCTGAGAGTCCTGCAGAGTGAGAGCCATGAGGTGTGGTGGCCTCAACCCACACTGTTGTGAAAAGTTTCTCTCACAGGAGGAGCAGAGGAGTTCCTCAGGGCTGGCTGTGTTCAGTTAGCAGATGTGCAAGTCAAGCAGTGATAGCCTCATAACTCAGAAAGCCTCTGCAGTCCTGAATGGTCATGGAGGCTGAGCCGACACTCTAAAATTGAAGGCCAGCTGTGGACTGGGGCGGGAAATTGAGGATGGAGGGGGACATTCATAGGAGTAGCCAGGGTTTAACCCTAGTGTATCAGAAACAAAACCTGGAACAGCAGGAATAATTTAAGACGCAAGTGGAATAAGAGATTTCAAAATATCTCCTGGCTTACCAGCTGATACCATTTTGCAAGAGACAGTTTTTACATTTTAAAGAATTTTGCAAGACAGTTGACACCACTTTGGTGGTTGAAATTGGCCACGGTGGAAGAATATACTCATGGAAGTCACCAAACAATGCATGTCAATGGAATCCTATCAACAATAATAAGGAATAAACTATTGATACATGTAGACAACATAGAGGAATCTGGAAAACATATACTGAAAAAAACTTGTTCAATGAAAACTGTAAAACACAGCTAAAAAAAATATAAATAAATAGAAACATATCCCACGTTCATGGATTGAAAGACTTAATATTGTTGAAATGTCGAAACTACCCAAAGCAATGTACAGATTCAGTGCACTACCTATCAAAATCCAATAATTTTTTTTTACATAAATTGAAAAACCCATCCTAAAATTAATATGGAATCTCAAGAGACCCCAAATAGCTAAAGCAATTGTGAGAAAGACAAAGCTTTTCAGGAGGAGTCACACTTCTTGAATTCAAAACTTACTACATTTTTGAGAGGAAGCTGGGATGGCTCAGTGGGTTGAGCGCTCGCTTTGCAGCCCCAGAGACTAGGGATCGAATCCCGGCTCCAGCCCAGGCGGACCCATATGCTGAACTGAGCTGTGCCCCCAGTTCAGTTCTTGCAGGGGCCTATGCAGGAGGCTCCCAGCCCAGTTCCTGCCCTGCGCAGCCCTGTGCCCGCCTGTGGAGTGAAACTATATGGAAAACTAATGCTATCAACTATGGAGACTGCTCTGGGCCCTCCCCCTTCTCTCTGTCTCTCTCTGTCTGTCTTTCTCTCTGTCTGTGAAAAACCAATAAAAATAAATCTTAAAAAAAAACTTACTACAGAGCTACGTTAATCAAAACAGTGTGGTACTGACATATAGACAGACATGTAGAGTAATGGAATAGAATACAAACTCCAGAAATAAACCCATGTATATATGGTCAAATGATTTTTCACAAGAGTACCAAGACCATCAGTGGGGGAATGGACAGCCTTTCAACAAATGGTGCTAGGAAAAATGGATATCCACATGCAAACAAGTAAAGGTGGAACTTTCCCTAACTCCATAGACAAAAGCAAACTCAAAATGGATCAAAGACCTACCTAAACGAAGAATCTGAAATGATAAAATTCTTAGAAGAAAACATAGGGCAAAACCTTTATAATGTTGGATTTGGCAATGATTTTTTGGCTATGATACCAAAGGTACAAGCAACAACAACAAAAGAATAAACACACTGAACTTCATGAAAATTAATAGAAACAGAAAGTAGAACGGTGGGTGCCTGGAACTGGGTGTGGGGGGAGGGAAATGGGAAGTTATTGTTTAATGGGTATAGAATTTCAGTTTAGCAAAATTAAAAGAGTTATGGAGTTAGGTGGTGATGATGGTTGCATAACATTATGAATGTATCTTGACTTCCGTAAATCAATTAAGATGGTATATTTTATGTTATGTGTATTTTACCACAATAAAAATACCTGGAAAAACAAATATATGTTGAGCAAAAGAAACCAGACACAAGAGTACATGCTTTATAATCTCATTTATCTGAAACTACAGAAAAAAAGCAATTTGAATCTAAAGTGACAGAAAACAGATAAGTGGTTGCCTAGCACCAGGGATCAGGGGTGTGTGGGGGTAGATCAACTAGGAAGGAATGAACACAAGGGAATATTGGGGGTGATGGAAATGATCTCTATTTTGATTGTGGGGGTGGTTGTATGGGCATATAAATATGTCAGAACTCATAGACATGTACACTTCAACTAGATGTGTTGTGTTGTATATAAATTATACCACAGTAACATTGATTTTAAAACAAAAAAGCCATGGGCCAGAGTGGCAGGAAATTACTACTTGTGAAAGCAGACAGCTCAGGAATGATTTTCTCCCTGGCCAGGCACCACTTCATCTGGAAGATAAAGCTGATGGCAATAAAGCACGGAAGCTCTTGGGAACAAAGTGGTGATGTACAAATCGTGAAACCAGCAGCCCTCTACTCTTATAAATGATGTTACAGGTCATAGCCACATTATATTCATTGTAACCAGAAACTGAAATAAAGGAAGCGGTGCTGTGATAACTCAGAGATGTATGGATCACACCACAGCTCTCTGGAAGGCCTGAGTGCTCGTACCTGTAAGACCATCAGCCACAGAGCTGCCTGTAGATGAACTTTCCATGTTTCTTCCCAGGAAAATAGCAAAGCATCACTTATTAACACTAGGCTTGCCTGCAGGGGACATCTTTTGCCCTTTTTGATTCTTGATGCTGGTTAGCATTAAAAGCAAAAAAACAAAAACAAACCTAAGTGACTTCTTATTGACATAGAAGTTCATTTTTCCCTGAAGCTAAAAACATGGAGCAAATACCTCCCTATTTCTGATTGGTTCCATTTACAAACAGTTTCATTCTTCTCTTAATGAAGCTTCTGTTCAGTTATACATTTTATGCCATGATTTGATTGAATTTTTACTTGTAGTTCATTGGTTTAATTATAAATTTAAAAATTTCAATAACATTGTTTTATTTCATGGAATGTATTTTTATGGTTACTTACTGCCTATGGAAAGTGAGATGTTTTCTATTTATAGTAGTGAAATGAAGTTTTCCTTTAAAATAAATATATTTTAAAGAAAAATGAATCAATCTGAAGAAAAATATTGCTACTGGGCAATAAGTGGCTTTGTGGTGGGATTACTCCAATGTCTGAGGTTTGGGAAAGGCTGTTCTCTTCAGCTCTGCTTTGTTGTTCTATGAGAAGGCAGGTGTGGGTTCATCAGATGCATTTTTTTTTTTTTAAGATATATTTTATTGTTTTTGACAGAGACAGAGAGGGACAGAGACAGAGAGAAGGGGGGAGAGCCTGGAGCAGTCCCCACAGTTGTACGCCATTAGTCTTCAATATGGTTTCGTTCCACACAGGTGGGCGGGGACCCCCAGGGCAGAAACCAGGCAGGGGTCTCCCACACGGGGAGGCACGCCCCCCCCAGCCAGGGGTCAAATCAGGGTGGGGGTGAGAACCATATTGAGGGTCTCCCGCATGGGAAGCACACCCCAGTTCACCCGATGGGTCCACACAGGCTGGGGATCAGGACCCGACCCTCAGTCCCCAGGGCTGCAAAGTGAGGGCTCAACCCACTGAGCCATCCCAGCTTCTCCCTTGTAGTTATTCTTGACTTCTTCCTTTCTCTTTCACCCCACAGCCAATCCATCTTCAATCCCTGTTCTACCTTAAAAAAAGAAAAAAAGTGGCCAGAACATGGAAACAACCAAAATGCCCCTCGACAGACGACTGGATAAAGATGTGGTACATTTACACAATGGAATACTACTCAGCGATAAGAAATGATGAAATACAGTCATTTGTGGCAACATGGATGGACCTAGAGACCATCTTATTAAGCGAAATAAGTCAGACTGAAAGAATCAGGAAACATATGACCTCACTTATAGGTGGAATACAAAACTGAAAGTAACAAAGACAAAGAGACCTATAGACACACCCAATAGCTTGGTGATTGCCTGAGGGAAGGGGAGGAGGGGGGAGGGAGAGCGGAAGGGAAGGTGGGAGAGGGCACCAGCATTATGGACACACTCAATAGTTTGGTGGTTGCCTGGAGGGGGGGAGGGAGAATTGTGGGGGGAGGTGGGAGTGGGCACCGGATATATGGTGATGGAAGGGGAGCTGATTCTGGGTGGTGGGCACATAATACGATGCATGAATGATGTGATGTGGACTTGTACATCTGTAAACTATCTAATTGTTACCAACCAATGTCACCCCATTAAATTTAACAATAAAAAAAATAATCCTAATCTAATCATTTCTCACCACCTCATCCCTGACCATACTAATCCAAGTCACTATCGCTTATTATTTAGATGCCTGCAATAGCTTCCTAATGGGCTTTCCTACTTCTGGTCTTATCTCTTCATAGTCTGTTCTTCAAATAGCCACCAGAGTGATCTTTGGAAAATATAAGCAGCTACACTCACGTGTCTGCACCTAATTCTCTAGTAGCTTCCCATCACACTTAGAATAAAATTCAAATTTTTTATTAAGACCTTCAATGATTGACCTCCCTAACACCTCACAAACCCCCTTTCCTACCACTACCCCTCTCTCTCACTGCACAGCAACCATGCGGTTTTCTCAGCCACCAGACATATTCCCATCTTGGGACCTTTTTCCTTTCTATACCATCTGCTTTGAAATTTTCTCTCCAGGTGGTCACCATAGCTCACTCCCTCACTTCATTCATTTTTCTGCTCAATGTCACCTGCTGAGAAGATGCTTTCCCTGACCGAACTATTATCACCCTCATTCTCTATCTCTTTCTCTGCTTTATTTTTCCTGTATTTTTTCCCTGAACACTTCCTGCCTGAGCCAGTATTTTAGTTAGGTCGCTAGTTACTTTACTAGTTACTTATTGACTTGCCCACGAGAACATAAGCTCCATGAGAACGGGGCCCTTTACGCCTTTGTATCCCCAATGTCTGGAACAGTGCCTGGCGCACAGGAAGCCCTGGGGGTGGGGGGTGGGGGTGGGGGTGGGGAATGCGTTGAATTAATGACTTGCCAAAGGCAACTGGTGCAAACAGGTGCACATCCAGTAGATTTCCATGGCCCCCCGCCCCTACGCCCTTTTCAACTCTAGATGTTGAGAGTCTCAGTTCCATCTGTCCTCCCGCCTCCAGGGGGAGTCAAGACTCAGTGGGCGGTGGGCAGGATAAAGCAGCGGACAGGCGGCCGTCTCTGTGGTCTTACTCCCCAAGCCCCGCCTCCCTAGCCCCCTGCGTGCCTCTATGGTTCTTCCTGTCATTAGTCGGGAGGGGGCGCTGTGCGCAGGCGCGAGGTGACGCCGCGGCAGGGCCGGAAGGAGCGCTGCGGCGGCCTCGGCAGCGGCGACGGAGCTCTCGGCGGCTGCTGCTACTGGTGACAGAAAGCTCCGGTGACAGAGGCCGCCGAACCTGCCTGGCGAGCCAGCGAGTTGAGTGGCGAGTAAGTGTCGGCCGTGCGGCGCGCTCCGCTCCTCGGCAGGCTCTGAGGCGAGCGGCGTCTCCGCCCGGCGCCTCCATTAGCCCGGGGGTGGGGGGCGGGGGCCTCCGCTGTGAGGGGCGGCGAGGGCGCCGAGCCCGCGGCGAGGGCTCGGCCCGACGGCGGCCGCGACTGGAGCGGTTCCGGGGCTGCGCGGGACGACCCTTGAGCCGGCAGGGCCGGCGGGGAGGCGGGGAGCGACAAAGGCGCGGGCGGCCGTCGGACCCTCCCCCGCTCCCGCCACTTCGGGAAGTTTCGCGGGCCGGTCCCTCGGCCTGCCGCGCGAGGCGAAAAGCGCCGAGAGACCGAGTTTCCTGGGCGACACCTGACGGGAGGCGGTGTCCGTGGAGCGGAGCGCGGGGGGCGATGCACTGTGACTTTGAACTCTGGCGCTCGCGGCTGAGGGGGCTGACGGGCCCGCCTTCCCAAACTACTCCCGACTCCGCTCTGGAGGGGGCGTCTTCCTCAGAAAGCCGGCGACTCCGCCCCAGCCCTCGTGAGGACCTCCGAGCGTGTCAGAGAGCGTCTGCAGCGCGGAGAATGCGAATCCCGACCCTAGGTGCCTGCGGCGCCGGGCCGCGAACGAGAGCCGCGTGCCCGCGTGCGATGTGGCAGGAACACCGCGCGACACGATTGTCTTAAGACTTCGGGCCACTCACTCCTGTGGAAAGCCGCGCTGAGTGCCTGCGGCGTCCCGGGTAGATTTCTAGAGCGGCTTCCGCTGCAGACCCGCCAGGCAGGGCTCCTCAAGAACGCGAGTGCGTGGTGATAGGGCCCGTCCCAGGCAGATCGATCATGGCCAGAGAAGATTCCCCCGGCTGGGAGACGTCAGGACAGAGCCCACTTGCTCCTGCTTCATTTTTTATTTTTTTTATCATTTATTATGGGGGTCGGGGCAGTAGGCAGTGGTTGAAGGTGAGGAAATCGCTGGAGAGCCTGGGACCAGACTTTGGGCCTCCCAGTGAACCGAAACAGAGACTTAGGTTTCTTTCCCGAAGGCTTGCAGCAGCTAATAAAAGAGAAAAAAAAAAAGCCTTGCAACCTCTATGGAGAAATCTTATAAAGGAAGTTAGGAGTCAGGAGACTGAAAGTTTATGAAATAGGATAGATGGGAGAGTCAGTGTTTGCTATGTGTTCACTATATTCTAGGATGTGTTAAGGTTTTTACAGACATACCTGATTTCACACCTGACGTGCTGCTGTGCGCCCGATACTGTTCCAAGCATTTTCTATATATTCTTAATGGCGTGGATTCTTTATTTAAAAAAGGAAGAAAACGAGGTGCTGAAAAAATAACCTAGTCACAAAGCTTGTGATAGAGCCGGGGCTTGAACTCAATTTGGTTCCAGTTCCTCATCACTCTGCAATGCCTGTGAATGGTATTTAAAAAGTTCTGAAGTATTTTTGTACTTTGTGCTGGGCATTGTGCTATGTCCTGGGGCGATCTATGGGAATGAATGAATAAGATGCAGGGTCCCACCTTCTTGGACCTTGTTTTTGCAGAGCTTCCTAAACAATTGTAGATTATTGTGCTAAATACTTCGAAGGAGTGAGAGATGTGTGAATGAACCCAAGGGCTAGTCAGGAAAATTTAACCCTTTTCCCGTTTTGGAAAAAAAAAGTGCAGCTCGCTGCCGCATTCATTTAATTTTACATAAACACAGTTTTCAATGTGAAAATAAAATATAAAAACTGCTCTTGGAGTTATTTCTAAACAGACCTTGTCTTTAATGCTAATGTAACAAGTGTATATGATAAGTATTTAATATTTTTTCGTGTGGTAAATTTCAAAGCATGGAATTTTGGGATTAAGATTAGGGTTGTAACCCACTCCTTATCTCAGGGTAAATGCTACAGCTGAAGGTGCTACCTGCAAGTATTAGGGCTAACTGGAAAAGGGTTAGGATGAAGAAGTGAAGAGTTCATTTGGTCAAAGAGAGGCAGTGAAGAGTAATAGCTAGAGAAAAGAGCCTAAAGAAGGAAGGAGCATGGCATGTACTAGAAACTGAGAATGTGGGGGAAGAGGTATGAGGTGAGACTAGCTGTGTCAGGAAGGGTCATATGAGGCAGCATTTCATAAGCCATGGTAAGTATTTGGTTCTACCTTGATGAGATTTGTGGTTTAAAAAAACAAACTCAATGCTGTGTGAAAACTTGTCAGGGTGGAACCTGTAGGCAGCATTGGAGTAGAAGGGGCAGGGCATCATGAGTTCACAGAGGACTCAACTATTAATATAAGAAGATAATTGAAAACATCGAATTTCCCTCTTATGAGTCAGGATGTGCTTACTTAACTATCCTGGTTCTGAACCCATATTCAGTTGGCAGTTAAGAAAAAATTTAATGTTATGTGTTAAATTCTTTAGCTCACCCTCTGAAGATTTTGAATTTAATTTTTGGTTTAAAACTTTTCATATTGTGGAAGGAAATTGATAAAATTTTTAGAGCCCTTTTAAACTGCTTAAATAACAATAATTGTATAATTTATCTGTAATTATGGATGCTATTTTACCTTCGTTCTTTCATTATTGTCTGTGTATTAAAATTAACGTGCATTGCATTTTCTTACTCTGAACTCATCATCTTCCTTGTTCTTTATTAATAGCGTCACCATCCTCCAGTCACCTGATCTCAACACCTAGGTCACCTTTGACTCCTTTCTTTCTCTTGTCCTGATGGCCAATTACATAAAAAAACATCCCATTGAATCTAATTCTGTGGTCAGTATCTTGTATTTTTTTTCCTCCCAGTGTTTACTGTTACCTCTAGTTTAGACTTCACTAGCTCTTGTTTCCTGGGTTTTCTGCTGCCAGATGTCTTCTACAGTCTGTCTTATACATTGCAACTAAAGCATTGCTTCCCATTGGAAATCTCTTAACACATAGCAAACCATCCCCAAACTTAGTAACTTAATACAAGTTTTATTTGTCGCCAATTTTGTGAATCAGGAGATTGGGGAGGGCTCACCTGGGCCTTTTTTTTTTTTCTGATCCACATGCTATCAGCTGAGGTGGCAGGGTAACACTGGAGGAACCATTTCCAAAATGCTGCCTTACTGGAAAGCTGAGCTCAGCTGTCCTTTTCCTCTCCTCTCCATGTAGTGTCAGAGCTTTCCGTGGGGTCTCTACGGCAGGGTAGTCAGACTTCTTAATGGTGACTCTGGCCTTCAAGAGTCCTAGGTAGAGGCTGCTGGGATAAGCCTGGAACTGGGATTATTGGGGACTGGTGTCATGGACATGTCAGCTTCTCCCAGCCTGTGCTTGGTATAACAATAAGTTTAGCTTAAATACTGCTGTTTCTGCTAAGCATTCCCTGACTGTCTATCCTCCCTCAACTGGAAGTCTCTTTTTTTTGAGAGGGAGGGGTTATAATTATTTTATAGTATAGACTCTGTTAAATAGAACTCAAGCAACTGACAGATGAAGCAACTAGTGTCAGTTGCTTGAGAGTGACAGTTCACAGAGAGTCTACTGTATTTATATCCTTTCAGTTCATTTTTCAATTACAGTTAACATTCTATATTAGTTTCAGGTGTACAGCATAGTGGTTAGAGATTTATAGAACTTATAAAGTGATCCCCCCATAAGTCTAGTACTCACCCAACACCATAGTTAATTACAGTATTAGTGACTGTATCCCCTATGTTCTTTATACCTCTGTGATGAAATAGTCTCTTTATTGGACTGATGACTTTATACTTTATAGTATACTTACTTACACATATTTTTTCATTGTTGGGACTCCCAAGTTCTTTGAGGAAGATCCATGTTGGATTTTCTTTGTGTTTACTCACCATAATGCAAAACACATTATTTAAACCACATGGCAAGCCCACAATAAATATTTGCTGAGTAATTTTCATCTTTAAGTGTTAATGTAAATAATGCCAATTTAGTATAGAAAAATCAGAAAATACAAGGAAGCAAAAAATATAAACTACCTTAAACATCACTTAGTAATAGCCATTATTAACTTTTTTGCTATGTTGACTTAATATTAATTAAATATTAGTATGGGCTTAACAAAAAAATGAACATCCAAAACTGATTAAGGTGAGAGGCTAGTATTTATAATGGAAAGCAAAACTCAGTTATAGACACTTAAAAAATATGCTAGGACAAAGGATTATTGGGGTCTGGTATGATGGGCATGTCAACTTCTCCCAGCCTGTGCCTGGCTCTGCTTTGCCCACCTTTCCCTGGAATGTTTAAAGAGATTAACTCATTAAACTTGAAATATCTTTTATTACCCTAACATCAGTCTTTGCAGAAGTGACAGGCATATTTATGGAGATTACTATGGTAGGCAGGAACACTATGAAACCCAGGACCATACAATATTAGGAGCATGTGAAAGGAAAAATGGACAAGCAACATGAATAAAAGAATGCGAAGGAAATGATTTGTTAGAGACAGACCCAAGGTTTGTTTCTGGTCAGAGGAAGTAAAGATATAGTTTTGAAAACTAGAATATTGCATGAGAAAACCATGGGTGATTTCTATTTTTTCTGAGTTCCTTTGTTTACAATTTTTCTATAATGGACCATACTTTGTGACTGAAGAAAATCCTGATGGAACTTGATTGTTGTCGCTTAAGCCATTTTATCTGTCTGGTTATATATGGGTGTGATTCACAACCCTAGTCTCTGACAGAAATGTTTTTGGAGCCTCTCATTTATTCATCAGCTGTACAAGTCACTGGAAATATAACTGAGTGAGACATGCATAGTCAAGGCCATGTGGAGAAAACAAAATGTGAATTCTTTCTTGTATTGATTGATTCATGCAAGGAAGAGAACATAGAACTGTCACTTACTTTCCTTAAATTTTTATAATACTACAGAAGATTCTCCACAGGTATGAACTGATGAAATAGATGTGAATTTTTGGTTCTGTTTTGGAAGCATTAACTGATAATTGACTATACTATAGGTATAGTCATAAATGTACATAAAATTTTTATAAGGAGGAAACAAAACAAGTACTCCTTTTTGGGTAGTGTTTTCTATTTCTGTACTCCACTTTTGTTTATTTTCTTCAGTTGTCTAATCAAGGAGTGAAGACTTACATATAGCTTCTTGCTACTTCCAAAGAGAAAAAGAAGTTCTTTTATAGAAGGAAGGGTTTTACTGTGAATACTTATAATACTAGTGAAAAGTACCTTTGAAGAGGAACATACAGCCCCCACTCCATTTCCAGTTTGGCTGTATTATCAACTCTTGTTAAACACTACATCTGCTGTGTACTTGTGATAACAAAGCTCATGTTTTCCGGCATTTACCGTACACAAGGTACCTTCTCATGTTTTATTTATTCTTTAGCACTGTTACAAGATAAGAATAGCTGTTTGGATTTCACAGATAATAGTCATAATGTGATACTTGCTGTGGTTCTAGGCACAGTTCTAAACACTATACGTATTAAATTCAATTAAATCTTAAAACAACCATGTTCTCATTTTCCAAATGAAGGAACTAAACCCAAGAGATCCGACAATTTACAAAATAACTGATTCACTAAATGTTAAAATCAGGATTCACACTTTGGCAATCTGATCTGAAGCCCAGCTCAAGAGGACTGAATGTCAGGGTTGAGTGACCTGTACAGAGAAACTAGTCAGGAGTAGAAATTCCACTATACTGCAGTTTAGGGCCACTGTATGTGCCACTCATCAGGAATCTTGCTTTTAAAGCACCAGTGGTAATCTTAACTACAAGCTTGACATTCTAAATTAGATATAAAATAAATTACATTTCCCTTTGCTTCCCACTGTAAAATTGAAAGAACCTAATGGTGATAAAAGAAGAAATAAGAAACATGACTATTGGAAAGAAGTGTTCAAAATATTTTTTAAAATTGTATTTGAAGAAAAAGGAAAGTACTTGAATAGGTGCAGTTTCACATTTGACACCAGAGCACTTTCCTTTGTACAGTGCTATTAATAAATACCATTGCTGTTATTTCAAGTGACAAACCCAAACTTAGGCTTGGATTTGTACTTTTTTTTTTTAAAGATTTATTGTTTTGAGAGAAGGTGAGAGAAAGAAAGAGAGAAGGGCCCAGAACAGTGTCCATAGTTGTCCATCATTAGTTGTGACATGGTTTTTATACAACACAGGTGAATACAGGGCTGCACAGGGCGGGAACCATACCAGATTCCTCCCGCATGGGAGGCAAGAACCCTTATGATGGATTTATTTCTCTTAACTTTTTCCATTGTGAAATATAGCACACACAAAGTGAGTTTACCCCAAACAACTAAGTTTAGGTCCATGCCTAGACTTTATCTAAATGGAATCATTCAATATATTTTTTATGTCTAAATTCTTTCAGCCATTTTTTTTTTTAAAGGTTTATTGTTTTTGACAGAGACAGAGAGAGAGTGGGGAGGGCCCAGAGCAGTCACCATAGTTGTACATCATCAGTTTTCGACATGATTTTGATCCACACAGGTGGGTGGGGCCACACAGGGCAGGAGCTGTGCCAGGGGCCTCCTTCAGGGGAGACAAGTACACCCCAATTCAGCATATGGTTCCGCACAGGTCAGGGCCAGGATTTGATCCTCGGTCCCCAGGGCTGCAAAGTGAGTACTTAACCCACTGAGCCATCGCGGCTTCCATCATGTTTTAATATCCATCCATGTTGTGTGTCACAAATGGCTTCATTTTTGTTGCTATATAAGTTTTAATTTGTATGAACATACCACAGTATATGTCCTTTGCATCATTGATGTGAGTCCCTTTCAATTTTTGGCTCTTAGAAATAATGCTGTGAACAATCTTATGCATTAACCTGGTGCATATATGCATGCATTTTTATAATGCAGATTTCTAGCAATGGATTTTTTGGTTGGTAGGGGATATATGAGAGCTGTCCATAAAAAAATCCAGCCATAAATGCCTCTTCTATTACATGACTGGATACTTTCTAGACAGCCCTCATATCTTTCACCATAATGGATAAAGTATCAAGCTTTTTTTGTACAGTTATGGCACCATTTTTACACTCCCACCAGCACTGTACAGGGATTTTGCTTTCTCCACCTCCTAACCAACACTCATTACTTGTCTTTTTTCATAATAGCCATTCTGACAAGTGTGAGGTGTGATAGCTTTTGATATGCGTTTCCCTGATGAATTGTGATGTTGATCACCTTTTCATGTACCTGTTGGCTATTTGAATACCTTACTTGGTAAAAAAGTATTTAGGTCCCATTTTTAAATTGGATTATGTGTACTTTGGGTATTGATTTATGAGTTCTTTACATATTTTGGATTTTAGCCTCTAATCAGCTGTATAATTTGCAAATATTTTCTCCTATTCCACAGGTTGCCGTAATTGAGTTTTTAAGTATTTTTTGTTTTTTATATATCCTATCTGTTCTTTGAGTTTTCATTCTTCTTTTATGTGTTCTTTTGCTGTAATTGATTTTTTTTTTTCATTTTTTTCTCTTCTATTAACTTTTTAGTTAGCATTTTTTTAGTTTTCTTTTTAGTGGTGTTTTCACCGTAAGTTTAGAATGTTGACTTGACCTGAAATGTAGAAAGTTTTGATACTCCCTCATTCTTAATGTTCTTTTCTGTCTTGTTTTTCAGACCCTTTGGAACTGATAATCACCATGTTTGGATATTAGCAAGCACATGTGTGTGTGTGTGTGCATTTGAAAATGGCAGAGGGAAATAACAATGAGGAGATAATTCACTTCAACTTTCATTGCCACCAGGGACAAGGTAAGCATTTTTCTCACTTCTCCCTTTTACTATTGCTTTTTCTCTCAGTATTATAGTTACTGTTTTGAAATGAACTTCTTTTGCACCATGTGGAACCCAGAAACATTTTATCTTTAAACCTCAGAACATCATCAGGTGTAAATGGACTCATGAGACTAGAATTTTGTGTCACATGGTAATACCTGCTGGCATGAATGATGTTTAAGAATTCCATCCTAAATAGATTAATAAACTATTAATTAGCAGGCTAAAGTGAGCTGTGAATGAGCAGTCTCAGGATTTTAAGAGGTGGGAGTGTTGGAACAGTGGCATTTCTGTTTTTGAAGGAGTAGTGACTGCAAAGGAATACTCCTCCAGGCTGTGTGATCTAAAAGTTCGAAGCGTGCTGCCAAAGCATTTTTGCTCCTCATCATGCTTAATTTCTTTTTTACCAGAAGATTCTGTTTTAGCCTTACAGGGAATTTTAGGATGTGTATTCTTTCATTTTTCAGTGTTGTAAATTTGGAGAAATTCATTAATTTAGAAAGGGAAGGGAACCTGCATTTTTGTAACTTTATTCTTAAATGCATATGAAGTTTCCTGTCTAACCCTAATTCACATTTACACATTGGCAAAAAAGGAACATTTCATATTAATGAGTAGGAAAATACCGTAACATTTTTTTGCAAGTATAAAGTACTTGGAAGGAAAAGGTTGTATCAGTTTTGTTTGTTTGTTTTCCACATTGGTAATATTTTCTGCTTATGAAGATGGCTTTTTTTCTTCAAGAGTGAAAATTAGATATATTTGACTTTCAGGAAAAAATCAAATTTTATTGAGCAAATAAATTGAAATAAATAAATAAAATTATTTAAACTGAAAATTATGAGTGCTATAAAAACTGATTTTTTTAAATAATATATTCTGACTTCGTAGTTACCAAAATTACTGTACCCAATGTATTCACCAAAATTGACCATATTTTTAACCATAAAACAAGCTTCAGGTTTCAGAGGATTGAAATCATATAGCTAATGTTCTATAGCCACATTGGAATTAAGCCATAAATCAATTACAGAAATTTAATTAGAAAATCCCTAGAGGTGTGAAAAACAGGAATATGTTTCAGAACAGCCTATGGTTCAAAGAAGCAATAATAATGAAAATTAGAAAATATTTTTAATTGCATGGTAATTAAAATACAACCTACTGGAGCTTATGAAATACATCTAATGTCATGTTTTGAAGAAAACATGCGTAAGAAAACCAAAACTAAATGTCAAGAAAACTAAAATACATATATTGGATAAGAAGTAAAGTTGGGAAATTTATAATCTAAACCAGGGCTCAGTAAACTGAAAGATCCAGGTAGTCACTATTTTAGTTTTGCAGGTCATATAAGCCTCTTTTAAGACCTAGTCAAGTTCATTATAGTATGTAGTATGAAAACAGCTATAGGTACATATATATAAATGAATGAGCATGTCTGTTCCTATATGGATATGAAGTAACAGGTACTATTTTACACTGCTGGTGGAAGTCTAAATTGGCACAATCAATTTGGAAACTTACTTGACATTGTCTACTAAAATTTTTGAATATATGCTTTCCCTGTGACTCAGCACTTGTGCTCTTAGAATGTACCCAACTGAAATGTTGTATACCAAGAGACATGTAGGAGAATATTCATAACAACATTATCCAAAATAGCCAAGACTGGAACCAACCCAAATGTCCATCAACAAAAGAATAAATAATTTATGATATAGTCATCTAATGGGTTATATACAGCAAAGAGAACTACTGTGACATGTAGCAACATGGATACATCTCAGACAAGTTATTTGCAAGAAGGCTAGAAACAAATGTGTACTCAAAACAAGCAAAACTAATCGACAGAGTTAAAATTCTACTGTTATATTTACTTACATTAGTGATGGTGATCACATAGCTATAGAGCTTTTGTATTCATGAAATTATACACTTGATTCATAGACTTTGCTGTGTTATACTTTAATTTTTTTAAGCATATTTTTTAAAGCTAATGTGTTTTTATATGGTTGGTGTGTTGGGGAGTATCTTATCAACCATTGGGTGTCACTATAAGGTGATAGGTTTCAAACCAACATTTTTATTGGGTCCCCAAGGTAGTTTTTCTGTCAGTATCCTTTTCTTGGGCTAATTCTTTCAGAGAGGAATCGACAGTTTCCTGCATATAGAATCTAAGACTGCCATCATTCAGGGAGCCAAGCAGCAGAGGCAGCTGGGGTCTTACTTGTTACGCTATTTCATTGTTACCCCTTTCCTGGCTTGACCCTGTGCCTGGTGTCTAGTGCCTCTCTACCTCAGAATCTCTTTAGAATGGACCTCCACTGCATGGGTCTTCTGGAATGGCCGAGTGAGGAACTTGGCAAATCCTTTCCCCAAAATCAATGATAAACTTGGATAATGTCAAAAACAACCATTTAAAGACTAGAAATGACCAGACATATACTAATTGAGAACATTTGTTCAAGAAAATCTGGGATTCTGCAGTATGAATTAGGCTACCTTTGGTTCGCTGTCCCCTTCTTAAGGCTGAATTTGAGCCTTCTTTATTCTGCTAGAGCTCTTGCCATCTGTTTAAAGTCTCTTGCTGGTATCATCTCCTTTGTTCTTTGTGTACTTAAGTTATACTTTTTTCTTTTTTCCTTTTTTTTTTATTGTCTTTGACAGACAGAAAGAAGGGGGAGGGCCTAGAACAGTCTCCATAGTTGTATGCCATCAGTTTTTTGACATGGTTTTGTTCCACACAGGTGGGCGGGGGCCACGCAGGGGCAGGAACAAGGCTGGGGGTCTCTGGCATGGGAGGCACGCCCTCTTGAGCTAGGGCTGAACTGGGAGCCCCCCCCCCCCCCCCATGAGAAGCTCACCTCTGCGACAACCAAATTGAGGCTACAACCCAGTTCATCATGTGATTCCTCACCAGCCAGGCGGACTTGATCCTTGGTCCCCAGGGCTACAAAGCAAGCACTTAGCCTGTTGAGCCATCCCAGCTTCCCTGAGAAGTTATACTTTTAAGTTCCTTCACTGTCATTTTAGTAGGGCTTCAGGAGGTGATCACTTGAATTCATCCTGCCAGGTTCAACTGACCTGAAACTCCACAGACTTACCCATTTTAAACTGCTGTCCCTGGCATTACCACTGCTCTGTTACAAGAATAAAATGAGATAATTGGTTTTAGATTGCTTTTCAAATTTTTGGTTGTCATAAAAATACATGAGGCATTAACCTTGAGAAAGACATTAGAGCTTTAATGAAGAAATTTCAAAATTTGTAATGTGATGCCTCTTGTCTTGTTTCTTTCTCTCTCTTTTTTTTTTAACCTTTTGTTTCCTAGGCCCTCCCACTTCTCTCTGTCTCTTGTCAAATGCATTTTCTCTTCACTGCCTGTTTTAGCTTTAGCATTCCTTTGGAACCAGACAGAAAAATATACCAGTTTGTATTATTCAGTAACTCATATCAAACATGATCTATTTTTAAACAAATTAAAGGAGTTAGAGACCTTGAACTGAATTACTATATCTAGATGGTTAGTTTAATTCTAGTTGTATTTAAAAAATAAACTAGGGGGAAGCCGCCATGGCTCAGTGGGTTAGGCGCTCACTTTGCAGCCCTGGGGACCGAGGATCAAATCCCGGCCCCGACCCGTGTGAACCCATGTGCTGAACTGGGGAGTACCCCCATTTCAGTCCTCACCGGGGCGAGACCCCGGCCCAGTTCCTGCCCTGTGCAGCCCCAGACCCACCTGTGGAATGAAACTATGTGGAAAAACCGATGATGTGTAATGATGGAGACTGTTCTGGGCCCTCCCCCTTCTCTCTGTCGCTAACTCTGTATCTCTCTCTCTCTCTCTGTGTCAAAAACAATAAATAAATCTTAAAAAAAAAAAAGTAAACTAGGAAAGTTAAATTGCTTACTATCATAGATGCTAAAAATGAGTGTTTGGCTCAACACTCAACATATGTTTGTATGAATGATACTTAAGGTTTATGTCTGTGGAGAGCAAGTTTTAATATTTTAAATATTAAGTGGAAAATTTTTTCAGACCTATCGATTTGAATAACACACTGTTTTATTTTTATTTGCTGGGAGGATTAGAGATGAGGTAGAGGCCATGATTTCATTTTTAAGAAATTGACATTGAAGATTTCATCAGCAGATTTCTCCAACCCAGTGTAAGAAAAAGTTGAAAAACTTAAACATATGGGGAAGCCAAGGTGGCTAGAGCAGGTTAAGTGCTTGCTTTGCAACCCCAGGGACCAAGGATCAAATCCTGGCCCCGGCCTGTGCAGACCCACATGCTGAACTGTAGTGTTCTTCCCATGCGGGAGGCCCCCAGTTTGGTTCTCTCCCCCTGGTTCAGCCCTTGGCTTGAAGGGGCATGCCTCCCATGCAGGAGGCCCCCAGCCCACCTGTGTGGAACTAATCAATAGAAAACTGATGACATATAACTATGGACACTGCTCTGGGCCTTCCCTCTTCTCTCTGTCTATTTCTCTCTCTCTGACTCTGTCAAAAACAATATATCTTGAAAAATAAAAATCTTGAACATAGTAATTGTTAAATTTTCTCAGGTGATTCTCAGAATGTGTTATTTATTGACAACAATCAGCATGGAAATATGGCTCTTGGGTGCATGTGCTGCTTGAGGAGATAAGTTAACTCATCAGTAGCCATGAACTTAGCTTTAGGTTTGACCCTTTGTGTGCCAAATCTAAATTAAAGGACTGAAGGTGATTATGCCCACATCCTGGTAACTGTGTTCTGTACCTACTTTTAGAATGGATCAATCTCAGAGATGGACCCATCACCATATCTGATGACTCTGATGAGGAAGGGGTTCCAATGCTGGTCACACCAGCCTCTCAGCAACAGGATGAAGAGGACCTGGATGATGATGTCATCCTGACAGAAGTGAGTGTCCTTAAACTTACCATGATGAGGCATTATTACAATTTAGTGATTTGATTCTTTAGCCACTGGGTAGTAGGTACTGAGACCTTGTAGAACAGCTTAGAGCACTGCTTGTGCTACACTTGAAGCACTATTACTTTGCACTTGTACTATTTCTGAGATCAGCCCCCTTATAACACTGCCTCATGTCCCCTTAACTTTAGAAGCCATATGTTTTGGTCTGTTTTCTGGACTTCTCTGTTCTACTGCTTCTGACTATTCATGTACTAGTTCATACTGTTGTAATTACTACAACCTTATAGTTGTATCTTAATATCAGGTAGTGCTCATCTCCCCTCATTACTCTACATTTTTAGAATCATCCTGGATATTTTTGGGATCATGTTTTATATAAATTTAAAGACCATCTTTTCTAACTCGTAGGGATAGATAACAAATCTTGTTACAGAACGATTTTTATAATACTGACCTTTTCTAACTAAGAACAAGTTTTATCCACTTTAAAATTTATTGATTTTTATATTAATTTTATACTCAGATTACTTTATTTTTGTCTATAGTTGTTTTTATAGTCGACCTTCATAATTTCTCAGGGGATGGCATCTGATCTATCTGCAAATGATAAACTTTTTTCCTTTCCAGTTTTTATACATATTCTTTCTCTTGTCTCATTATATTGAGTGGTAACTATAAAATAATGGTGATGATAATAAGAAAAATAGCCACTGACATAAATGGGAACACTTTAATGTTTCTTCACTAAGTGGTGGTGGCTTTTTGCTTGAGATAACATTTTTTAAAACAATGTTAAGGAAGTAGTCATCTACTTTATTTCACATTTTTATTAGCGAATGTAGAATTCTATCAAATTCAATTTCAGCATCTGTGGAGATTATCATATGATTTTTCTTTGATTTGTTAATGTGGTAAATCATTCTGTCTCAGGATAGACTCTACTTGGTAATAGTATGGTAATGTAATGGTAATCTGCTGGTGGTTTCCATTTGCTGAGATTCTCTTTAGGATTTTCTCTCTGTATCTTGTGAGTGAGATTGGCCCATAGGTGTACTTATGTGCCTGTGCTATCCTTGACAGATTTTTTATAAACGTGATTCTGACTTTATGAAGAGTTGAGAAGTTTTCTTTTTCTGTACTCTGATATATTTTTAATAACATTGGCATTAACTATTCCTTAAAGATTTGGTAGAATTTACCCTAACAACATCTATACTGTTGCTTTTCATGGAGGACAGTTCTGTGAAACGGTCTCAGCTTCCTCTGAGGTAATTGACATTTTAGATTGTTGCTTTTAATCAGTTTTATTCAGATATTTTCCTAGAAAATAACATTTCTTCAAAACTTTTTTTTTTTTTTTTAAGATTTATTTATTGCTTTTGACAGAGAGAGAGAGAGAGAGATAGTCAGAGACAGAGAGAAGATATGGAACTATGGAGATAGTTGCACATCATTGGTTTTTCCACAGTTTCATCCCACAGGTGGGCAGGGCTGCACAGGGCAGGAACTGGTCCGGGGTCTCGCCCCCGTGAGAACTAAACTGGGGGCACTCCCTAGTTCAGCATATGGGTTCGCCGGGATTTGATCCTCGGTCCCCGGGGCCGCAAAGTGAGCGCCTAACCCACTGAGCCATCCCAGCTTCCCCTCTTCAAAACTTTTTAATGTAGTTAATAGGATCATACAACATAGCTTCTTGTGGTTCTTTCTATATCCTATGAATCTATGGTTCCTCTCCATTTTCCTATTTTATTTCGTGTACTTTGTGTTTTTTTTCCCTTTTTTCTTGAGTTGATGAGCTAACCATTATCTTCCATCATCCCTTCTTCTCTTCTTCCCTCCTTTACAAAAGAAACAGCTGTGAGATTTATTTCATAATGCTACCATTTGTTTTCTTACTCATTTGTTTTTTTCTTTTGTCTTTGTTAATTTTTTCCCTCTGCTTTAGCAATGTAATATACTTCTTTAGCATTTAATTTCTGATCCTTTTACTGCTTGAGTTATTGATTATTTATTCTCTTATGTTCTGGTTACTTATTGCTATGTAACATATCACCTCAAAACTGAAAGCAACTATAGTCATTTTACTGTCTCATGGTGTCTGTGGAATAGGAATTTGAGAAGTTCTCAGTTGGGTCATTCTGGATATTGTCAGAGGTGTTAGAGCTAGGACAGTGGGGAACTAGAGGCTGGCAAGCATCGGTCTGTTGAAGGCTTCTACATGAGATCTCTCTTTCCCTTTTTAAAACTTTTATTGCTATAAAATTTACATTCCATTTAATTCATCCATTAAAAGCGTACAGTTCGGGGAAGCCAGGAAGGCTCAGTGGGTTAAGTAGCCCTGGGGACCAAGGATCAAATCCTGGCCCTGGCCTGTGGTGACCCATATGCTGAGCTGGGGTGTGCTGCCCATACAGGAGGCCACCAGTTCAGTTCTTACCCCCACCCCATTCAGCCCCTGGCTTGAGGGGGCGTGTCTCCCATGCAAGAGGTCCCTGGCCCAATTCCCACCCTGTGCAGCATCCCCCTGCCCACCTGTATGAAATGAAACCACATTGAGAACTGATGACTTACAACTGTGGAGACTGCCCTGGGCCCTCTCCCTTCTCTCTGTCTCTGTCAAAAACAATAATAAAATCTTTAAAATAAAGTGCACAGTTCAGTAGTTTTTAGTGTAGTTACAAAGTTTTGCAACCATAAGCACAATCAATTTTAAAGATTTATTATTGTTTTTGAGATATATATATATATGTGTATGTATACACACACACACACACACACACACACACACACACACACAGAGAGAGAGAGAGAGAGAGAGAGAGAGAGAAGGAGGAGGGCCCAGAACAGTCTCCATAGTTGCACATCATCGGTTTTTCCACATGGTTTTGCTCCACAGGTGGGCGCGGGGTTGCACAGGGCAGGAGTCTCACTCCGGTGAGAACCGAACTGGGGGCACTCCCCAGTTCAACATATGGGTCCACACAGGCCGGGGCCAGAATTTGATCCTCGGTCCCCGGGGCTTCAAAGTGAGCACTTAACCCACTGAGCCATCCCAGCTTCCCCCACAATCCATTTTAGAACGTATTCTTTATCTCACAAGAAAACCCTGTGCCCATTAGCAGTAACTATCCATTTGCCCCCCAGTCTCTGCCCCCTCCCCACCCTAGGCACCCACTAATCTTTCTATCTCTATATTTACCTGTTATGCATGTTTCATATAAATGGAATCATACAGTATGTGGTCTTTTATCACTGGTTTCTTAACATATTTTCAAGGTTTGTTTCTGTGGTACGTATTTCATTAGTGCCTCATTCCTTTTTTTAAATAGCTTTATTGAGATATAATTGACATACCATACAATTCATCCATTTAAAACATATAGTTCATTGACTTAGCATCTAAACAGTTGTGCATCTGTCACCACAGTCAATTTCAGATCATTTTTATTACCCCAAAAGAAACCATGTTCCCCTTTAGCTGTCATTTTCCAACCCTTCTATCTCACCCAGTCCTAAGAACCACTAAATCTATCCTTTGTTTCTATATGTTTGTCTATTCTGGGCATTTCGTATGAATGAAATCATACAGTGTGGTCTTTTGCAAGTCTTATCTGAGGGAAGGGAATCTTATTTTTATTTGCATTTTGCTGATTATTAACGTGATGTAGATTCTTTTCAGATGTTCATTGAACATTTCTCATTCCTTTACTGCAGGGGTCCCCAACCCCTGTGTCACAGACCAGCACTGGTCTGTTAGGAACCTGGCCGCACAGGGCAGGCAGGTGGGCAAGTGAATGAAGCTTCATCTGTTCCTTATGGCTTGCATAACCACCTGAGCTCTGCCTCCTGTCAGATCGGTGACAGCATTAGGTTTTCATAGGAGCATGAACCCTATTATAAATTATGCATGTGCATCATCATCATCATCATTATCTCCACCATCCCCACCACCACCTGTCCATGGAAAGACTGTCTTCCCAAAACCACTTCATGGTGCTAAAAAGGTTGGGGACCAATGCTTTGCTATGTTGTCTTTTTTTCTTTCATTATTTTCTCAACTATACAGTTGTTTTTGGTATAGTTGTTCCTGGTAAAATTATAATTCAAACTATAATTCAGGCTTCAATCTATGAATAGCTGTTTTGATTCTTACAGTTAGTATAGTATGAGTAAATTTCACTGTTACAGTAAGTGTGAAGAATAGATTTCTGGATGAGTGTGTTTTTGTTTTTGTTTCCTGTCCTATCTCAGAAGCTCGATATACATACATAAGGGGACATTGACATAGGAAACAAATTGAATTGTTAAATTACTAAAATTTCATTTTTTCTTAGACAAGTAAACCTCAAACTTCACGACCCAATCTCATCAAACCAGCTGCCCAGTGGCAAGATCTCAAAAATTTGGGAGAAGAAAGGCCTAAAAAGTCTAGAGCAGCCTTTGAATCAAATGAGAACTGCTATTTTTCAGTGTATAACAGCTCATTGTTTAATTCTGGGGCACAGGATGATTCTGAGGATGACTACGGTGAATTTCTGGATCTTGGGCCTCCTGGAGTTTCTGAATTCATTAAGCCAACTGGCCAGACAGAAAGAGAACCCAAGCCTGGACCAAGTCATAACCGAGCTGCAAATGATATTGCCAAACCCAGATCAGGGCCAAAAATCTTTATCTGGGGAGAAAATCGCCTTCTTTATCCAGAGAGCGATCCTTTGGACACTCAGAACCAGTCATCTGAAGACTCAGAGACAGAGCTTTTATCAAACCTTGGAGAACCAACTGCTATCCTAGATGATCAGACCATCGAAGAAGACTACTGGTTAGACCATCCTTACTTTCAGTCTCTAAACCAACAACCCCGTGAGATAACAAACCAGGTCGTTCCTCAGGAACGGCAGCCTGAAGGAGAACTGGGCCCATTGTTGTATCAGCATGAACCCCCCGGGCTGGCTTTTCCAAGACCAGAACCCCAGCAGGATGGGATTCCAGGCCCCTCTTCTCCTCAGCCTGCCCATCCTCTAGGAGAGTTTGAAGACCAACAAATAGCAATAGATGGTGATGAGCCAGGTCCAGCCTTTCCACTACAAGGATCTCAGGAGCCCAATTTGGAAAACCTTTGGGGGCAAGAAGCTACTGAGGTAGATCAAGAAGTCGTTGCACTATTAGTGAAAGAAACAGTAAGTTTTATTTTATTAAGTAACCAATTATAGACACTAAATTCACTTTTTTTATTGCAAAAAACTATTGTGTGTGTGGACTTCATTTTCCTAAGGGGTTTTTAGCTGGATACATAGAGTAGAAGAGAAACTCTGTAAACATGAAAATTGAATCAGGATTCCTTAATCTGTCCTGAACCCCCCAGCAAGCCAGCCCTCTGGGGTTCTAGCTGCAGATAATGGGTTCCGTGATGCTGTCATAAGAGCAATTGTGTCAGTTTTTAAAAGACACTGAGTTAACGCCAAAGTCAAATCCTTAAAGCATTAGGTTTATAAGATTACCAAGGGCTTCACTGTCCAATGTAGTAGCCTCATGTGGCTATTTAAGTTAAATGTCTTATAATTGATAAAATTCACAGTTCTGTTTTCTGTGGCACCAATCACATTTTAAGTGCTCAATAGCCAGATGGGGCTGAATAGCTGCCATATTGGAAAGCATAGAATAGAAGCTTTCCATCACTGTACAAAGTTCTGTTGGATAGCACTGATCTAGAAAGTAGTGCAGAGGCTTTATGTCCTGGCTCATCGGCCATTGCCTTTGAACAGTCTCTAACCCTTCTTTCCCCAGCTGTTTCCATTTGGCCCACTAGGTCATGTGCTTCTTGAGGGTAAGAACTAGATAGTGCTGTATTCGTCTTTGGACTCCCTTTGCCCAGGCAAAGATACGTAATAGGATTACTAGGGACCTTTCTAGAGTCCATATTTTATGTAGACAGATAAATCTGAGCACCTTGTGTGGCGTTTTAAGCCAGGTACAAGCCTGCTTTATAGCCAGCCCTTCTCTAATCTTCAGTCATATACATTTTGGCATCTGGTTTTTATTGCAATTTGAAACCATTCTAATGGATGAAATATAATTAATGTTTTTTTTTTCCTTTCCAGGAAGCAAGATTTCCAGATGTAGCAAATGGATATATTGAGGAAATAATTCATTTGAAGAATTACTATGATTTGAATGTGTAAGTATACCACCATGCTTTTTTTCTTTTCTTGTGGTAAAATATACATAACATAAAAATTTACCATTTTAACCATTTTTAAATATATAGTTGCATTAAGTATATTCACGTTTTGTAACAAACCATTACCATCATCTTCAGAGCTTTTTCACCTTCCCAAACTGAAACTCTATACCCATGAAACACTAACTCTTCATTCCCCCTAGCCTCTGGCACTCACCATTCTACTTTGTCTCTATGAATTTGACTACTACAGGAACCTCATATCACCATTGGACATAACCTGTTGGTCATATGAACAGGAGGGGCCTGTTCACCAGAGAACCTCCTATGATGGTAACCTACTCTTTGGCAGATTAACTGAGGCTTTTTACTCATATTGTTTCTAGATAGTAGTAACTATCTAAAGAGTAAAAGCTTGAAATGCTAACCTGGCTTACTTAGCAGGAATGTTTTCTCAAGACCCTTCAGCTTGTCAGTTCAGATCACGCATGAAATAGTGTGACTAGGTGGACAAATCTGAATTCTGACAAGCCTCCCACTGCCTTTACCCCAGGCTGTAAATATTAATGTATTGAGTTGTAGCTTATTTCTGTAGAAGGGAAACTTTGGCCTTAATTAATCTGTGCCATTGAATGTCATTTAACCTCCAGGAAAGTTCTGTTGGTAAGGGTAGAAAAGATATTAAATAGAAATGAATTCTGACAGTTCAAGAGCCTCTGATTTCTGCCATGTGGAATTCCACATCTTGCAGCATTTCAATATGTGAAATTCTTCTTTTTTTTTTAAGATTTATTGTTTTGAGAGAAGGGAGAGCTCAGAGAAGTCTCCATAGTTGCGCATCATTAGTTGTGACATGGCTTCATTCCACACAGGTGGATGTAGGGCCACACGGGACAGGGCCTCCTGCATGGGAGGCAAGGACCTTTGCTGTCTAGCTATCCCAGTAGTTACCAGTTGCCCCACAGTTCACCATATGGGTTTGCACAGGCCAGAGCCAGGAATGAAACTCCAGACCTCATGATTGTGAGGCAGGCGCTCAACTGCTGAGCTATTCCAGCATTCCTGTGAAATTTTTAATACTGTTGAAAATATAAAATGGATTTTTCAGAGAACCCCTAAAATAAGAGTTTTTCCCAGAAATTATACCTACTGTTCTATCTCTATATCACATACTATACTTATTTAGAAAATTTTAATGGATGAAATTTTAAAAAACAGAAATGGGAGTTTTCATACTTTTCTTCTAGCACCTTAGCAGGTCATCTTCTGTGTGCGCCCCACTTGGGTACCACTGGCTTCACTAATGGGTGACCATTTTAGCAGAGATTCTTTATTATTTGACCTTTTTAACTTTCCCAAAATTTCTGGCATCTAACAGTTTGTTGGCTTGTGATAGCCACACTTACCAGAACAATACAAACAGGCATGTTTGAAATGGAAGAGCTACCGTATTTTCCGGCGTGTAAGACGACCCCCTAATTTTACAGTTAAAACATAGGTTTAGGCCTATATTCGCTGTATAAGACTACAGCCTCGGAAGTGGGGGGTAGTCTTATACAGCGAATATAGGCTTAAACCTATGTTTTAACTGTAAAATTAGGGGGTCGTCTTCTACGCTGGAAAATACGGTATTCCACATGGTTTGTAGTATATCCAGGTGTATGTGTGAAAAGAGTTGTTTGGCACTCCAGGCCTTTCCCCACAGATATTGGAATCCTTTTTTTTTCAAGTTCAGAGGTCTTTTAATTAGGTACTATATACTAAAATCTTATTTTTCTGAAATTTTTAAAACTGGAGGATAGATGAGCTTTCTTTTTCTTTTTCTTTTTTTTATTTTATTGTTAAATTCAATGGGGTGACATTGATTGGTAACAATTAGATAGTTTCCAGATGTACAAGTCCACATCACATCACCTATGTATCGCATTATGTGCCCACCACCCAGAATCAACTCCCCTTCCATCACCATATATTCGGTGCCCACTCCCACCTCCCCCCAAGATATTGGATTCTTAATGTGGCCAATTCTCAGGTCAGCCTTCAGAAATCTGTGTAAGTACAGTGGTCATCATTTTGTCCTGGGACAAAGAATTACCATTGGTGACCATGGTTTTTAAGGGAGGGTGTTGAGAATTCTTGTCTCCTCTTGCTATGACTGTAATATGGGAAGGGTTACTTTCTCTCTCCAGGCCTCTAGCATTGTGTTCTGATAGATGGGGAATGGTGACAAGGAAGAGGAGAGATTGGAAGTATTTGGGGGGGTCCTGGAGGTGGTGTTGAAGAAAAAGGTGTTGGGTATGCTGACTGCTCCCGTAGCAGGCTGAGGAGGGGTCCTTGCAGTTGGGCCAGTGCTCGGGGTCCCTGGGCATGCAAAGGAAGGATGCCTCCCCATTTTTTGGTCCCCAAACACTTGGGTGAGGAGAGGAGCTGGAAGTGAACATGTTGCCTTTGTTCTCTCCCATTGGACCTGTCTTACTATCAGAGGCTCCACTGTTGACATTGGACAGAGGGACCTAGGAAGAATAAAGTCAAGTGAGAATCATGGGTGGGGCACCTCCTAAGAATCTGCAGGAGCAAGGGAAGGATAAGGGAGGGGAAGCCCCCATTTGCCCTGTGAGTGGAGGACCGTTCTTGGTACTGACATGACAGGCCGCACACCATCCCACTGACCTCACACTGTGGAATCATCCAAGAGCATAGTTGATAGTTGGTTGCCAGTTTTGATTGTTACAGGCTGAAGAGCCTTGCTAGTTAGCATTTGTTAAATATGAGTGGTAATACATTTGTGTGTGTTATCTTAACTCTATATCCTCACCTTTCCAGTACTACACAGTGGTGATAAAGAGACAAGGCTATGGGTTTGGTGTGAAAAACAAACAAGATCTGTTCTTTCAGCCTTGTAGTTGGCTAAGTGTCACTGAGCATTGCTCATCACTCATAGGGAATTTATGTAACCATAGAGCTAACAAAAGTAGAAATTTTTTGTCTAAATTTCTCCAGTTCCATATAGTCAACCAGTAAAAATTTCAGTGACATCATTACGTTGACACTCAACTAATAGAAAAACTTCAGGGGGTTGCATTCATCAGTATGTTTATTGCTTTTTAAACTAGCAAGCAAAAATAGAAATTCAACATAATTGTTTTGTCTATTTCATTTTATGATCTGCAAACATTTTAATTCCTTGATAGGCCAATTGCAAAATGTGACTAGAGACATTAATTTTTCGAACCTTGTGTTTGAATCAATGGGCAGGTGTGGGGATTTGGAAATAGAATGAAATACTATCATTTATTTTTGCAGACTTTGTAATTTTCTTCTGGAAAATCCAGATTATCCAAAGAGAGAAGATCGAGTCATTATCAACCCCAGTAGTAGCTTGCTTGCCAGCCAAGATGAGACAAAGGCAAGTGTCCTGCTGTCTTTTGCAGTCTTTATCTGGAAGTGCTCTGCTTTTTTTCATCTTTATGGGAAGAAAGTGCTTTGTCAGGACACAGTTTTAAAGGCTGGCAGGGAAAATAGGATTTCAGAATATATTTCAGTGGGATTTCCCAGCCTGAGCCACTTTGAATTCTGTATTTAACTGCTTTCATTGTAACTTCCTCTTCCTTTTTCCATAAAACACTAACCAATTCCTCTATTTCTTTAATCCTTAAGCAAAATTCTAAAATGAAATAAGAGTTGCCCAGAATTATTTATATAATTTAACATTTTATTATGAAAAATTGTAAACATGCAGTTGTCAAGCTTTTTACATCAATCATATATACCCAGCAGCACTAATACTATTAAAAGTTAACATTTTACTATATCCACTTTGTCACATATCTAATTCCTTTGTCAATTAGCACATCTCTCTACTATTTTATTTCATTATAATGCATTTCAGCATAAATCACAAAAACGATACACTGCCCCAAACATACTGCAGCATCTGAGCATTGCCTAGAGTTCAATGTCTGTTTGTAGTTTTGATGTAAGATTGGTATAGAGCAAGGGTGGCGAACCTTTTGGCGATTGAGTGCCAAAGTTTATGAAATAAAGAGTATACTCGCTCGACTCGCGTGCCAACCCATCGAGTGAGATAGAAGTATCGATTATTTTTATGTCTATAAGAGCATAAACAATAATTTTTTAAACGGTATTCACAGCTTCGCGTGCCACTTTGGACACGCGTGCCATAGGTTCGCCACCCCCGTTATAGAGTATACAGTTGTATAATTAAATTCCATTATCAGAGTATAAGGTGTTTTTTTTTTTTTATCTTAATTGTTATCTTTATTTGTGAAGGAAAGTATGGTTCAGAACTACTTCATTGGGATCTATTGCTCAGCTTTCTATTCCCCAGAAATTATTTTGACTATCTCTTTTACATTTTTTCTGTAGCCAGAAAATTAATTTTTCTAACCATTTTGTGGAAAGAAGATGGTTGAAAGATTGTTTTCAAATCCACATCTATACCTTTTACTAGTTCTAACTAGTAAAACTAATCTCCAGATTCTAGTCAGCTGTTTAACCTCTTAGAATCATCATTTCATCTGTATTCAGGGCTAGTAACCTGCTCATGAATAATTATGATTGAGATAATTTTATTCTAAAATAAGCAATTCTTCAAATAATTTCCCTCAAGGGAAGCACACTGTCTGGCCTCTAATACTGTGCCTTTCTCTCATTACAGTTGCCTAAGGTGGACTTTTTTGACTATTCTAAGTTGGCTCCTCTTGACCAGCGCTGCTTCATCCAAGCTGCTGACCTCCTGATGGCTGACTTCAAAATGCTCAGCAGTCAGGACATCAAATGGGCCCTGCATGAGCTCAAAGGACACTATGCAATCACCCGAAAGGTGTTGTACTTGGTCTTGATGGGGTCATACCTCCTGACTACTTTCTGTAATAACAGGCTGAAGGGTTTAGCTTGGGGAAGTCGGGATAATTTATAATGGCAAAGACCTAAGGAGTTTGTCAGGGTGAAGATATATGGATAAAGGTATTTGTTGATCAGGAAAGAACTGAATGAAAAGAAATAATAGATTAGGGGAAAGCCGGGACGGCTCAGCGGGTTGAGCGCTCGCTTTGAGGCCATGAGGACCGAGGATCGAATCCCGGCTCCGGCCCAGGCAGGACCCACGTGCTGAACTGGGGAGTTCCCACAGTTCGGTTCTCTAACTGTCTCTGTCTCTGTCTCTCTCTCTATCTGTCAAAAAGTAAAATAGAAATAA
>PVKE010006714.1:0-32732 GCA_004027555.1 Craseonycteris thonglongyai
CAGTGCATAGTTATTTCTATTTTACTTTTTGACAGATAGAGAGAGAGACAGAGACAGAGACAGTTAGAGAACCGAACTGTGGGAACTCCGCAGTTCAGCACGTGGGTCCTGCCTGGGCCGGAGCCGGGATTCGATCCTCGGTCCTCATGGCCTCAAAGCGAGCGCTCAACCCGCTGAGCCGTCCCGGCTTTCCCCAAAAGTATTTATTTATTATTTATTTTTAAATTGTTTTTTGACAGAGAGAGAACTGAACTGGGGGAGCTCCCAGCTCAGCATATGGGTCCGCATGGGCCGGGGCTGGGATTTGATCCCTGGTCCTCGGCGCTGCAAAGTGAGCGCTTACAAAATAAGCAAAAATTGATCTTCCTTCCCTACAGTTAATTTCTGTATCTACTTGATGAAGAAGAAAAATGAATTTGGTACTCTTTGACAAGCAGGAATCCTTCATACTTCTTTCTAAACAGAGTTGGGGAGAGCTAAGGAGTCCATACTGAAAAAACAACATTATATTTTCTATTATTATACAATAAAAAAGGGAAAGGAAAACATTATAGAAGCTGGGAGGCTAAATGAAAAATCACAAACATAGTATTATGGGGCTTTCTTTGTTGTCTACATAGAAAAATAAAGTGTTAAAAAACTTTCTAAGATGACAGCAGGAAGCTTAGGAAAACCTACAGAGAGGTCAAGTAAGGTTAAGGGAGAAATCATGCCCCTTCAGTGAATACGAGGGCGGACCAGAAAAAATCCAACTGCCTCTGTTTCTCACATTACATAGCTGGATATTTTAAGAACAGCCCTTGTATACTAATCTAGAAATCAGGAACACTTCAAGGCCAGAAAGCAAATCAGATCTCAGCTCCCAGTACACTAAAATCAAATTTTGTGTTTCTTCTACCCCTCCACAGAAGCAAAATTTCATTTGCTTTCAAAGGGTACACAATTTTCTTCAGAAAGGTGAAGAATCAGACTTTCAAAATAGTACAAGTGCACTAGGCACAGCAAAGGAGGTAGAGGCTAGATGTGTTGAGGACATAAAAGAGGAAGTATAGCATTCATTCGCTAAAGAAGCATAAATTGAGCTCTCATGAGCCACCATTTGCTAATCTTGGGAGAGTAAACCAAACAGCCCATACTCTCAAAATCTTCATCCATCAATTCACTCTAGAAAAATATATTTACCAAATGCCAACCATGGTGCTGTATGCAGAAGATTCAATGATAAATAAAACAAAGGTCTTAACCCTCACGAATACGTAATAGATGGCCTAGAGCCAAATGAAGCCCATCAGCCTATATTTTGTACAGCCTAGGAGCTAACAGTTTTTATACTTTTAAAGCTTTGTTTAAATGGAAATAAATTAATTAAATAAAAGAAAAAAAAGATATAAAACAGACTGTACATGACCCCCAAACCCTAAAATATTTACTCTCTGGCATTATTTATAGAAAAAATTTAGTGAACCCATGGCCTACTCATAAAAACAGTGTGCTTACTGCTATGATAGAAGTTAAGCCAGAGTGGAATGAAAGAAGAAAGACTACCAAATTCAGCTTTTTAGTAAGTTAATGAATGTTAACTTCCTGGAAAAGGTGACATCAAAGCTGAGCAAGAAAAGGAAGCTGGCAAATTTGAAGAACTAAAAATAGTTGAATTTGGGGAAGCCAGGATGGCTCAGTGGGTTAAGCGCTCACTTTGCAGCCCCAGGGACCGAGGATTGAATCCTGGTCCCGAACCGTGCGGACCCATATGCTGAACTGGGGAGTGCCCCCAGTTCAGTTCTCACTGGGGTAAGACCCCGGCCCAGTTCCTGCCCTGTGCAGCCCCACACCCACCTGAGGAATGAAACTATGTGGAAAAAACAAATGATATGCAACTATGGAGACTGTCTGGTCCCTCCCCCTTCTCTCTGTCTCTGTATCTCTTTCTCTCTCTGTCAAAAACAATAAAAAATATTAAAAAAAATAAAAATAGTTGAATTCACAGAATTTTGACTTTCTCAAAATAACAAAATTTCAAAAGAAACAGAGAATAATAACGAACTAAAATTTTAATCCTGCCAAGTAGGAGCAAGAGAAAAATTATATATGAGGGCTGTCTGGAAAGTATCCAGCCATGTAATACGAAAAACAGATGCACTTATGGCTGGATTTTTTTCTGGACAGCCCTCATATATTCACATATGCAGAATTATAATATATGTATATGTGGTCTGACAATTAAGTTAGCAAACTCATCCTAAAAAAGTGCTACTGGGGAAGCCGGGATGGCTCAGTGGGTTAAGCGCTCGCTCTGCAGCCCCAGGGACCCAGGATCGAATCCCAGCCCCAGCTTGTGCAGACCCATGTGCTGAACTGTGGTGTGCTTCTCATGCGGGACGCCCCCAGCCCAGTTCCCACCCTGCATGGCCCCCGCCCACCTGTGTGGAACGAAACCATGTAGAAAGCTGATGAAGTTCAACTATGGAGGCTGTTCTGGGCCCTCCCCCTTCTCTTGGTCTCTGTCTCTGTCAAAAACAATAAAATAAATCTTTAAAAAAAAAAGTGCTACCTACCTCATTGCTAAATATCACTGTGTTCACCTTCCTCAAGTGCTCACCTTGGGGAGCTATGCACCAATATCAGAGCCTAGTCCACCCTTCAAAGCATTTTCCGAACTCTTTCTCTGGAATGGCCATCAGGGCTGTTTCGTTACCTGTGATGTCCTGAATGTCATCAAAATGTCTTCATTTCAATATTTTCTTTATCTTCGTGTAAAGAAAAAAGTCACTGGGGGCCAAATCAGGTGAGTAGAGACGGCGTTCCAATATAGTTATTTGTTTACTGACTAAAAACTCCCTTACAGATAGTTGCTGGTGCATTGTCATGATGCAAGAGTCATGAGTTAGGGAAAAGTTCAGGATGTTTACATCTTTTTCACACAGCATTTCAAATAGTCCAGCTGGTACAAATTCATAATGAACAATCCCTCTGACATCAAAAAAGGTTAGCAACATCGTTTTGACTCTTGATGAAACTTTTTTGGTTACAAAGAATTGGCTGACATCCATTGTGCACTTGAACACTTTGTTTCAGAGTCATATTGGTACACCCAGGATTCATCACCAGTGATAACTTGGCCCAAAACATCATCGGCCTCTCCAAAAGGTCTTGGCAAACTTCGACTCTCCTTTGTTTTTGCTCATCAGTGAGCTCCTTCAGGACCATTTTTGCACGTGCCTTTCTCATGCCTACACTTTCACTTACGACTTTCCTGTTTTTCTATCAATGTTTACTTGGTCTACTAAGCTTCTCACAATTAGTTGACAATTTTGACTCACAATTTGACAAATTTTTTCAATGTTTTTGTCAGTTCTGCCCATTACTGGCCACCCTGACCTCTCTTCTTTCATCAGAGACTCTTTCTTTCCCCTCAGAAAAACATATAATCCATTTGTACACTGCCATTTTCTTTATATTATCCCCTTAAACTTGGACTAAACATGGCCCTCATTTCACTTCCATTCTTAAAGATTTATTTTTATTGTTTTTAACAGAGAGAGAGACAGACAGCGACAGAAAGAGAGAGAGAAGGAGGAGGGCACAGAGCAGTCTCCATAGTTCTATGTCATTAGTTTTCAACATGGTTTCATTCCACACAGGTGGGCAGGGGACGCACAGGGCGGGAACTGGGCTGGGGGCCTCCTGCATGGAAGGCGCACCCCCTCAGGGGACGAACCAGGGGGTGAGAACTGAACTGGGGCCCTCGAACCGAACTGGGGCCCTCCAGCACAGAAAGCACACCCCAGTTCAACATATGGGTGTGCACGGGCCGGGGCCAGGATTCAATCCTCGGTTCCCAGGGCTGCAAAGTGAGCACTCAACCCACTGAGCCATCCCGGCCTCCCCTCACTTCCAATCTTTCCAAGTTTAACATGAAAATGAATGTTTGTTCATTGCTCTAATTCAAGTCCAACATTCTCATGACAGTACACAAAAACACACAATAATGAAAGCCACTCAGAAAGACACCACCACACGTCAACATGAACACAGCTGTGAGACACTGATATACCAAGGTTATGAAACCTTACCAAGTTGGTTGTACAGTGCAGCTAATGTAAGCGCATCATGGCAATTTCATGAACTTAATTGTCAGAACTCATATATACACGCAGATATAAAGTTATAACAAGACTATCATTTCATAGAAGACCGCAAAAAATAAAAATTATAGCCTCAGAATTTAAAAACTGAATCTCAGGACTTAAAAACTAAAAAAAAATTAGCTTTATGGAAAAACTACCCTTATCTTTTTCATTTTGCTAAAGACCAGAGAAAGCTCAGTTACAGACAATCTAAGAACTCTTTGCTTGAGATTCACTTATGTAATTAACATCCCCAGTAATTTCAAACCCACTATTACAGACTTAATGACATGTATGGTACAAACCAAAGCAACGTATGGCTTCATTTCCCATGCCTGTAGGTTTGTATTATCTATTATTATAGGAGATACCTTCTTCTCAAATGCTTCTTTTGCTGAAAAACACAAATAAATAGAAAATCATTTTTAATAAAACAGGTGTTATCTTGATATTTTAAAAATCTTATCTTTTCATAATTTGAAAATCAGATGTGTTAATTTTACTCACAACTCAACTTCTGAATATCACTTTTGAGTATATGAAAAATTAAAATAAAGGTAAATATAGAATAATAATTTGAATAAATACTAAACAAATCCTAAAGTTATAGAGAATATTATTAAATAAAAAAATATATGATCCAAGTTTTATGTGTATGTTACATGTATAAACAGCACAAATGAAAAAAAAAAAAAAGCTATCATTAAAAACAGTATCACTCGAAAAGCAACATGGTATCTTGGATAAGACTCTGAAACAGAAAAGGACTTTGGGAGAAATATTAAAATCCAAATAACATCTGGCGTTTATTTAATAGTAATGTATCTGTGATACTGTGATATATAATTAGAAATATGTATTTGTTCTTCATTGTTTCTGGCACAGAGCTCCCAACCCTTGGAATTTCCTACGTGATGAGAGTTTAAAGATATTTCTTATGTTAATAAAGTAACTTCTGGACCGCACCTAAGGATGGAAGTTGGTTTTCCAGTGCTTAACCTAGTGATTAGAAGGCTGGAACTTTCAGCTTTACCCCAAAACTGCTGGGGAAGGGCAAGCATATGACAACTGAGTTCAGTTACCAAGGATTTGATCAGTCAAGCCTATGTAATGAAGACCCCGTAAACACCCAAAAGGAGAGGGGGGGTTCAGTGAACTTCTGGGTTGGCAAAAACATGGAGATGCATGTTGGTAGAGTCCAAGACCTGGACTTAAGGTCATGGAAGCTCCTGGCCATTCCCCATACCTTATATGCATCTCTTCCATATGGCTGTTCCTGAGTTATATTCTTTTATAATAAATCAGTGATCTTACGAATAAACATCTATGAGCCACTCTAGCAAATTAATTAAACCCAAGGAGGGAGTCAATGGAACTTCCAATTTGAGGCTTGTGGGTCAAAAGCACAAGTAACAACCAGAAACTTCCTACAGGCATTTAAAGTAAAGGGCTGTACTATAGAGTTGTACAGTTGGTACCTATGTAATTTTTACTAACCAATGTAACCCTAATAAATTTAACAACTAAAAAATAATAAAAAAATAAAATAAAGGGCAGCCTTTTACCTATGGAATCTGATTCTATCTCTAGGTAGACAGTGTTAGAATTCTTTAAGAATTGCCTGTTGGTATGAGGAAGCCTTCACACATACATTGCAATTGGGTCCAGGAACCTGTTGTAGTACCAATATTAACTTCTTAGTCTTGACAAATGTATCACGGTTACTATAAGATGCTAACATTAGGGAAAAATGGGTGAGGGGGGATGTAGGAACTCTATACTGCCTTTGTAACTTTTTCATAAATCTAAAATTATTCCAAAACAAAGTTTTAAAAACAAAAGATATAAACACACACACAAAAACCCAAGATGTAGTGACTGAAGATAACATTACTATTAACTGTTTTATAAGACATTTTCTTATAATACTTAATTTTTCCCAAGAAATAAAACAATACAGAAAATTAATAATGAACCACAATAAATAAGCATTATAAGGAAATTATTTGGAAGCTTTAAAAGTTTTGTACACTCTCTTACAACTCAATAATAAAAAGACAAATAATCCAGAAGTCAGATGTGACTTGTATTCATCTTTTGTTAACAGTATATATTACTACAGTTTTAATACAGTTTTTTCCTTTCTTAAAATGTGTATATATATATTTTGGCACCCTCTGTATTATATAGAGTCATAATATAAAGTAAATTATAACTATTTAAAAGCTGCATGTCTCTCAAACACAAATATGAAGAAAATTTTTTCTTTATATTACTCTTAATATTCTCTGGAACCTAATATTTATTCTTACCACGATTCTGGTTCCATTCATGTGCCTCTCCTAAGTACTTTACATCAAACTGGTACTGTCCATTTATGTAAAAATAATCATCAGTACTAAGAATGACTCCATTTGGATTATCCTCTTGCAAGGTCCTGTGAATAATAAATGGATTTATTTTCATTAATATTTTCTCTAAATTCTCGCTCCTAATTTTAATTTATTTTATTGTTTTTGACAGAGACAGAGACAGAGAGAAGGGGGAGGGCCCAGAGCAGTCTCCATAGTTGTGCATCATTAGTTTTCAACATGGTTTCATTCCAGACAGGTAGGCGGGGGCCACGCAGGGCAGGAACCAAACTGGGGGCCTCCCACATGGGAAGCACACCTCAGTTCAGCATACGGGTCCACATGGAACAGGGCTGGATTCAATCCTTGATCCCCGGGGTTGCAAAGCAACTGCTTAACCCACTGAGCCACCCTGGCTTCCCTCTCTCTATTAATTTTTGTACAGTTGTAATCCAAACAAAAATTCAAGTAGTAGTATTTAAAAGCATGAGAACATTGTAACGTTCAAAAAAAATATATTGGATATCCTCTAATCAGAAGTTTAACTCCCAAGAAAACTGGCCTAATAATGAAAGTCAATTTTGCTTTATGTAAATTATTTTAGAATCTTCTTTTAATGTTATAAAGTCCTTTATCATTAGCTATAAAGGTTTAAAGATTAATAAATTTTTAATTATCAAGAAAACCTGGTAACTGAAAATGCTTCAGAATCTTAGCTGTCACAGGTATCCCCCTAATCTGGTCACTTGATACACTACACACTGATGATCTACTTCATTTACTCTAAATGCAAGGTCACTTTAAGGTAGGCAAGTACCTTGACATTCAACAGATCTTCAAAAGTTGATGAAGCTCTTTGTACACTGCTATAAATTGAACTGAGTATGCTAAACACATCCAAAAATATAATGTTAAAAACTATTAATTTAATTTGTTAAATTATGCAACATTAAGATTGTTTTCTGGGGTTTTTGTGGGGGGGTTTTGACATCTATTTTTCCTGATTTTGGAATTTATCTTCTATATAACTGAAATACATACAAAATTTCTAAACCAACAGAATCTATGGAAATAATGCTACCATTCTTGACCACTTATAAAATATGATTATTTATCCTTTCCTCCTAATTTATGTATAAATATATCTAAAGCCAAAATATAATTTGAACTTTTTATTAGGACCTACTAAGCGCCAGGCACTGTTCTAAGCACTGAGCATACATCAGTGAACAAAAAAGGTAAAAATTCTTATCCTCATGGAGTTTACATTCTAGTGAATGCTCACTTGATCTCACCGCCTTCTGAGACTCCTACATTTATCCTTTTTTACCTCTAAGTTTTCCCTTTTTTGACATGTCCTCTTTTTCCTTTAAACATGTATATGTCAGCTGTCTTTAACATTTTCACCATACTTGAAGTACTACTTTCAACTATTACTCAACTTCTCTCCTTCCTATAACTGTCTTATTCTCAATGCTTACTTAACCCTTTGTCCTCTACCTTCACAGTGAAATAAAATTGTTTTTAAGATATCTATTCATGACTTTCTTTCCAATAAACCCAAAAGCCTTTTTTCATCCCTCATTTTCCACAGGCTTGTATACTAGTTTAATAGTGTGGATCAGGGAAGCCAGGATTGCTCAGTGGGTTAAGCGCTCACTTTGCAGCGCCGGGGACCGGGGATCGGGTCCCGGCCCTGGCCTGTACGGAACCATGTGCTGGACTGGGAGCTCCCCCAGTTCGGTTCTCTCTCTGTCTCTGTCTCTGTATCTCTCTCTGTCTCTGTCAAAAAATAAATAAATAAATAAATAAATAAAAATATTTAAAAAAAAATAGTGTGGACCACCTTCTCTGAGAAAACACAGCTTCTATGTCTCTGAACTTCCCAGTTATTTCTAGGCATTAAAAAACAATATTAGTAGGTTCCTACTTTGTGACAAGCACTTCTTTCTCTTCTTATTTTCTAACTGTAGCTGCTTCTGGCTCTAAGGTCTCTGAAATCGAGGTCTTCAAATCTGTGTCACAGTTCGATTACCTTTTAAGATACCACCTTTTGGTCCAGCCTCCATCACAAAATATAATATCATGACTGATTGCAATATCCAGAATATTAAGTTAAAATGTTTTATTTTTGTTATTAAAGCAATGAAAAAGAGCTTATAATATGTCTAGAGAAGAACATGCTTAGAAGTGTAATAGAATATGTAAAAATTTACTGGAAGATAAATCTGCACAAGTAAAGCATATCAAAATTAAACTGAAGGGGATGCCAGGATGGCTCAGTGGGTTAAGTACTTGCTTTGCCACCCCGAGGTCTGAGGATCATATCCCGACCTGGCAGACACATATGCTGAGTGGGGGTGTGGCCCCCAGTTCAGTTGCTGAGGCAAGCTTTCAATGTGGGAGGCCCCATTTGGCCCCCAGCTCGTGGGGGCATGTCTCCCATGCTGGAGGCCCCTGCCTGGTTCCTGCCTGCATGGCCCTCCCGTCTACCTGTGTAGAATTAAACTATGTTGAAAACTAATGATGTACAACTATAGAGACAGCTCTGGGCCCTTCCTTTCTCTGTCTGTCTCTCTCTGTTAAAAACAATAAAATAAATCTTTAACAAAAATCAACTGCAAATGAGCTCATCAGGGATATTCCCAAGGATGTATACCTACACACTAAAACTAGATACAGCCAGGATCAAATACGAAAGAACTGACTAAGGATACAAGAGGGCAAAGAATAAAATATGGAAGAAAAACAAAAGAACAAACAAATATATTAGATATAAAGGCTAAGGGGGTGGAAAACACTTTGAAAACAATGTTCTTTGAACAGGTGCCACTGAAAACACAACAAAGATGCCTCTCACTCTGACTCTAGTTTCTCAAATAAAGGAGCCCACTTAACTACAAAATGGACACAGATGGATACAGAAGATAAAATAATTGAAGGTACTATATTGTGCAACAATTAAATCACTGAAAATATGAAGTTCTCTGACTGCCAGTGACTCATTCTATTCTCTCTTCCTCCAAGTTACACATTTCTAAAAGCATTGTTTCACATGCTACAATACAAAATTTCCAACTAACAGAATTCTTAGACATCCAAATTGGGAATGAAGAAGTTAAACTGTCACTTTTTGCAGATGACATGATTCTTTATATAGAAAACCCTAAAGACTCCACCAGAAAACTATTACAAATAATAAATGAATACAGTAAAGTTGCAGGATACAAAATCAATGTATAAAAATCCACAGCATTTTTATATACAAACAATGAAACTTCAGAAAAAGAAATGAGAAAAATGATACCATTTGCAATCAAAACAAGAATAACAAAATACTTAGGAATAAACTTAACAAAGAATGTGACAAACCTAGACACAGAAAACTATAAGACACTATTGAAAGAAACTGAGGAAGATACAAAGAAATGAAAAGATATTCTGTGTTCATGGATTGGAAGAATCAACATAATTAAAATGGCTATATTACCCAAAGCAATATACAGATTTATGTAATTTCAAGCAAAATTCCACACACATTCTTTCAAGAAATAGATTTTAAAAATTATCATATTCATGTGGAACCATAAAAGACTCTGAATCGCTAAAGCAGTCCTCCAAAAAAAAAATAAGGCTAGAGGCATCATGCTCCCTCACTTCAGTCTATACTACAAAGTGTCAATAATCAAAACAGCTTGGTATTGGCAGAGAAACAGACATACAGACCAATGGAACAGAATCGAAAACCCAGAAATAAACCCACAAATATATGGACAAATAATTTTTAACAAAGGATCAAAAAATATACAATGGAGAAAAGAAAGCCTCTTCAGTAAATGGGCTGGGAAAATTGGAAAGCCACATGCAAAAAAAAAGTGAGCATGACTGTGAACTGTCACCATATACCAAAATTAACTCGAAGTGGATTAAAGACCTCCACATAAGATCCAAAACAATAAAGTGCATAGAAGAAAGCATTGGCACTAAATTTATAGACCTTGGGTTCAGAGAGCACTTTATGAACTTGACCCCAAAGGCAAGGGGTAAAAGAAAAATAAATGAATGGGACTATATCAAACTAAAAAGCTTCTGCACAGCAAAGGACACCATCAACAGAGTAAAAACAAAATCAAATGAATGGGGGGAAAATTTTGCAAACAATACCTCTGATAAGGGGCTAATATCTAACATATATAAAGAACTCACACAACTCAACAAGGAAAAACAAATGATCCAATTAAAAAATGGGCAGAAGACCTAAACAGACACTTCTCCCCTGAAGACATACAAACAGCCAACAGATACATGAAAAGAAGCTCAACATCACTAGTAATTAGGGAGATGCAAATTAAAACCGCAATGAGATACCACCTCATACCTATTAGAATGGCTATAATCAACAAGACAAGGAATAACAAGTGCTGGAGAGGCTGTGGACAAAAAAGAACCCTCATACACTGCTGGTGGGAATGTAAATTGGTACAACCACTAAGAAAGGCAGTGTGGAGATTCCTCAAAAAACTACAAATAGAATTGCTATATGAGGGGGGGAGGCGGGAGTGGGCACCAGATATATGGTGATGGAAGGGGAGCTGATTCTGGGTGGTGGGCACATAATGTGATGCATGGGTAATGTGATGTGGACTTGTACATCTGGAAACTATCTAATTGTTACCAATCAATGTCACCCCATTAAATTTAACAATAAAAAATTAATTAATTAATTAATTTTAAAAAAATTGCCATATGACCCAGCAATCCCTCTCCTGGGTATCTACCCAAAAAACCTGAAAACATTAATCTGCAAAGATTTATGTACCCCAATGTTCATCACAGCACTGTTCACGGTGGCCAAGTCATGGAATCAACCAAAGTGTACTTTGATAGATAATTGGATAAAAAGTTGTGGTATATTTATACAATGGAATACTACTCAGCAATAAGAAAAGATAAAATTATAGCAATTTGTGACAACATGAACGGACCTTGAAAACATCTTATTAAGTGAAATAAGTCAGACTGAAAGAAGCAAGAAACATACGACCTCACTCATAGTTGGAATATAAAACTGAAAGGAACAAAGAAACAAAAACTCATGGACACAGTCAATAGTTTACTGGTTACCTGAGGGTAAGTGGGGAGGTGGGTGGGAGAGCTGGGGGAGGAGAATAAAGGGGGCATCAAATATATGGTGATGGAAAGAGCTGATTCTGGGTGGTGAGCACATAATGTAATATATAGACAATGCAATGTAGAATTGTACACCTAGAAACAATATAATTGTTATCAACCAATGTCACCCCAATAAATTTAACAATTAAAAAAAATTCCTGTATTTAAGACTTTCTTGAACTCAAACTCAATAACGGATCTTTATAATCAAAGATGAATTCGTCTTTCCCCCATTCAAATTAGGTTTCTTTCACATAAAACTATTTCTGTTGATTTTACAAGCTCACAATCTTGGAATCGTCTCTCTCTCTCTTTTCGTTTTTTTCCCTCTATTCTGTTTCTCAAATGATAATCTAAGATGAAGAATTCAATAAAAACATCTGGTGAGAACAATGAGATTAGCTACAAAATCAGAAAAAGTTAGTAGAATGGAAACACTTCAGGGGTTACTAAACATCTCTATTAAGTAAAAACATTTATTCATATTCATATTCTCTGTAATAAATGTTAAGGTTCATGCATTATACTCTCTTTAAAAATTCAATTAAACCTCATACCTTGCCAAAAAAGATTTTCCTGATCCCGGAAGCCCTCTGAGAAGAACAAGAACTAGTCCAATATAAGATGTCTTCTTCCTTACAACCTGAGATAATGGAGTTTGTTGTATTTGATAAGCATTTGTTCCCTCTTTATTTCTCCGTATCTTAGTTGAGGATGTATGTGAAATAACTGGGGGTGGAAATGTATAGTTTACAGGTCTCCAGTGTGCAGCTGTGGTTACAACAGGAGCTACAAACCCATGGTTTCCTTGAAAGAGTTCAAAAGCAGAAATCATTGGATTCCACATTGGAGGAGGTGGAGGAGGAGGCAGCAGTAGAGGGAGAGGGGTAAGTACGGGGCAGTAATTCACATCGTTCCCCTTTGGTGGCAGTTCACTATGTTTATGTGGCTTGAAATTCAGTTCTTCAGAAGGTACAAATGAATCAGGGATAGAAGTACATTCCTGATCCTGCCCTGTACCTAGTAAACCAAGTCCTGGATTTTGCACAGTAAGGTTTAAAGATGCCTGAGGTTCATTGGCATCCAAATCTACAGAGGCTTGAGAGAACTGAGCTTCAACACACTCAGATTCTAAAAGCTCTTTTTCTCTTTGATTGAGATTGCTACAACCCACCATAGTGTCCTTCACTACATTTACAGATCTACTAAGAAGAGAATCTTCCAATGTGTTATTCTCTATAAAACTTTTGGGCTCATTCAAAACTGAGTTTGAAGTTAAAGGGCTTGAACTTAAAGTAGAAGCAGAATTCTCTAAATTTTCACTGTTCAACTCCACATGTTGTGTAGAAAGAATGGCAGTCACGCTACTTGAATCTGGATTTATAAACGTACTCGGGTCACTAAAACAATTAGCATCTTGCAAAGGCAAAAATGAGTATCCTTGGTCATCAGGGGAAGAGTTCAATTTGTCAAAAGCATTCTGTATTAAGGAATCCAAGTCTTCAGTAAGCTGCATGTCCAAAAACGAATCCATTTTGGAATCCTCACTCTCTTCTTCAGGAGGACACTTTTCCATTATTTCATGTCCCCCTGCACTTACTTGGTTCTCAGAAGCAATGAAGTTTTCTGACGATGATTCTTCTATCTTGGTATCAGTGGCAGATAATTCTAATAGACAATCCATGGCATTTTCAACTGTATAACAAGAGCAACAATAAAATACATATATATATATTGAAAATAATAAAATGTAATTTGATTAAAAATATATACTTATACTAGATTATGCATTAATGGAATAAAGAGAAACTTACATTTTTTAAAAATTATTATTTTACTAATATACCAGTCTGTATTACTGAAAGGTCTGAAAAATGGAGACAGGCAATATCATTACATACAAACAGTAATAAACTAGGCTAATAAACAGCCATCAAGAAGATATTCTAATTAATTTATTGAGTAAATGTAAAAAAATATCTGTGATCATGTTATTTATAAAGATCCTAAAACCAGTTGATTTATTCAGTTTATTACCCACTGCATATCTTTTTAAATATTAAGTATTTGAAGTACTTTTCTAATAAATCTAATTTATGTGGTCCATGCTATGAATTTCACTTAATAAAAAAAATATGTATGAGCAGGTACTACACATCAGGCATGCTTTTACAAAGATGAGTAAGACACTGTTTTACTATACTTAAGAATTCTTGCAGATTAAGAAGTACAAATCACCAGTTACAAAGAGAGTCATAGGGATGTAAAGTATGGCACATGGAACACTCAATATTGTAATAACTATACATGGTCCCAGATGAGTACTAGACTTTCAATGTGATCACTTCATAAGGTATATAAAGTCTAATCACTATGTTGCACACCTGAAATTAATATAATAGTGTATGTCAACTATAATTGAATAATTTTTAAAAATAAAAAAATTTTAATTTTAAAGGAGTTTTGCAGTTTAATGGGGGCAATTAAAGATAATTACATTAGAAGACAATTATACTATAATACAGATTAAGTAATCAACACTTTTAATAATATACAAATGCTATAGAAGCCTTATAAGAGAATAAGAAAAGATTTCACATAAAGTGATACATGAACCTGGACTTGAAGATTTAAGAAAGTTGTCAAAGAACAGAAAGGCAAAGCCAATCTTGAAAACACAAAGTATATTTAAGGTATTAAGAGAAGTTGGATGTTGTATTGGCACACAGCAGTATGGTAGATACGAGTAGATAAAACTGAAATGGGAGATCAGGTGAAATTCAGAAAAGTCCTGTATATCATGGTAACAAATAGAAATTTTATTTTCTAAAGGAACTTAAAGGGAACGTATCTGCCATAGCATTTGGGCTAAAAGCTTTATACATATCACCTCACTGAATCCTCAAATGGTACAAGGTATTGTATTCCTAGCAAGTAGATAAATAAAGTTCAAAAAGTATATTATTAAAAAAAAAAAAAAAAGTATATTAACTTGGCCCAAGTCACACAGATATTAAGTGACAGACCCAGAACTGGTATGTCTGACTTCAATGATGAGCTCTTTCTCTTATAACACAAACAGGAAACCATTAGAATTGTTAAGTATTTGAAAATTGAAGCTTTTCTGTATTATTTTTGTTTTGCCTTTTTTTAGTTTAAGGAGATAAATATAGAAACAACATAACACCAAAAGATAATAGCTTTCTCTGGAGTCAGAACACAGCATTTATAATAAATCCCTACTTGCTGGCTATGACACTTTAAACAAGTTACTTAACTTTCCTAACCCTTGATTTTCTCATTTGAGATATGGGGATAATAAAAGTACCTACCTTATAGGGTTGTTGTGAGGATTAAATGAGATAATCCGTGAAAAAGTGCTGTGTACAAGGACTGGCACCTAGTAAGCACCCAATTAATGTTCCCTTAAGAAGAAAAACAAAGATAGATTTGAGGGGGCAAGCTTGGCAGAGAGATCAGTTAGGAGGTTATAGCAAAACTACAAAAGCTACAAGCCCTAAACATGGAAGGAAGGAAGGAAGGAAGGAAAGGAGGGAGGGAGGAAAATATAAGAGACAGTTCTATGAAAAAGTATATATGAGGGAGACCCCAAAAAATTAAATTTATAAAAAACTGTGTATTTATTCTTACATGTTTAAATTTCAGTCACATTCAATGTACTCTCCATTTGATTCAATATGCCTATTAAGATGCTTTTTCCATTGCTGAAAACAGTTTTTGAACTCATTGGTTTTGATGCCTTTTAGTGCTTCGATCATTTTTTGTTTCACCTCTTTTACATCAGCAAAATGATTCCCTTTGAGGACTTTTTTCATCCAGGAAAACAAAACAAAGTTGGGCAGGGTGAGAGGTTGAGGGAATAGGGTGAGTGGGGCACAGGAGTCATGTTCAGGTCAAAAACTGCTGACCGCTCAGCATGGTGTGGTTACGTGCATTGTCACGGTGCACAGTTGTTTGTGTAAATCACCCATCATGAAATGGGCAAACACGTTGAGTCTCCAAAAAAAGAAAAAATGCACTGAAGCTGAACACAGCCTCTCACAACAACGCCAACTGGCACACTGATACAGATGGGCTCCTAGAACCCTCACCTAGCGGGGGCAGGCCCGACCTCCAGAAGATAATTCCGGTTTTGGGGGGTCCCCCTCGTACATGACAGAAAAACAACAAAACAAAGTATCAAGAAAAGATAACAATGTCTAAAAAAAAAAGTATTGTTAAAATAAGTTAAAAAGACAAGATATAGACCACACAAAAGTTTTTATACAGATTGTTCAAAGACATTAGATCAATGGTATAAAACAACAAAAACACATGAATAATTCACACAAGAATACAAAACTTAATGATCAATTATATACAAAAAAATGTTCAAAATTCCTTTTTATTTAAAAAAATAAAATTAAGAACAAGTGTAATTTTTATACCTTTTAAATCTTAATACCTAATTCTGAAAAGGCTGTAGTGAAACCACTACACACACACACACACACACACACACACACGTGTGTGTGTATACAGTGCTGGTGGTATTACAAATTGGCACACCTCCTTGGTAGACAACTGAGCAGTGTTTCCAAGAGCTGAGAACTGTTCTTACTCATGACATGAGAAATAAACCTTTTGGACTCAGACAAAAAGCCAAAAGAAAGTAAAGGCTATGTGTACCAAGTCATTCTCTGAAACATTAATTATTCATGAAAAACTCAGATATAATTAAGTAACTTAGAACACAACAACTTGGTGTACCAAATATTAGAATGCTATCAAAAATAAATATAAAGATTGCAGCTACGTTGAAAAAAATGCTTAGGTTAAATTTAAAAAGCAGTATACACAATTTCATCAATGCTACAATTCAAATTACTTAAAATATCAGTATTAATAAACAAGGTATTGAGAAGATCCTAAAAAAGTGAAATGTATTTTTTGTTAGGCTTGAGGGCAATATATCTGTATTTTAATTCCTCATTGCTATGTTTGTATATGTGCAACAAATAAATTTTAAAGACATCAAAATTAGGAAATAAATATTAAAGTTCCACTTATAAAATTCTATACACCATCATTTCTGAGCATCATGTGGACTTCTGAAAATTGGTTTTCTGCATATACATCGTAACAGGATAGATAAGATATGCTCACATAATAGACCATGTAATGAATAAAAATGGAAGTTCATCATGTACTACCAAAACTTCCCAAATATAGAATACTTTTATCTTCCACAAATTATAGCCAATAGCAGTACTCAGCATAAACATTTAATTTACTTATCCAGTCAATTTTAATAATTTCCCCAACTGCAAACATACTTCTAAACAATTTATTACAAGTCATAATAACTTACTTTATTGAACACTTTGTCAAACACACACATACCCCTGAATCCTCATTCTAACAGGGTAAAGAAGGGAGGGGCCTGCCCAGGGTAGCCCTACAGAAGCAGGTAAGGCAACACACGAATCTCCCTTCATCTCCCTTCTGTTCTGTTGGAAGCTATGGCGAGCTGTCGGAATTAGGTGTAATTAGCACTAACAGACCACGACAGACAAGAATGCAAGCGCTGCAGCCTGGTGGATGTGGGTAATTGGTAGCAAAGGGCTGTGAATGACAGGGGAAGAGAGTCCCTTCTGTCAATTAGTGGTGATGATATAAATACAGAAGGAAGACAGAAAGGCACTGGCCAAAAGCCGGGGAGGTTTTTGCAGGGAGCTCTTGATCCGAGGGCTTTCTGGCCAGGGAAGTTTTTGCAGAAAACTCTTGATCAGGAACCTTTAGGCCACAAAGGTTTTTTATGGAAAGGCCAGCAGAGAGAGGCCAGGAGGGTTTTTTAGGAAGAGCTCTTGATCAGAGCACTTTTTAGCTCCAGAGGTTTTTGCAGAGAGCTCTTGGCCAGCAGGAAGCAACCAGGTAGGGCCCCTGTGCACAGCAGCAGCTTGGTGCTCAACCCTGAAAGTGTAGCCTGAGAAGTCAGCCAGCCAGCCGGCAGCAAGGGGGAACACATGCTCAGCACTGGGATCACTGGGCTGGAAGCCAAGAGACAGCCCCTCAGCTTCTGTGGAGGTTGGAAGTCCACCTAAAGGACTGAGCACCAACTGGCTATGCTTCCCAGAGGACGATGAACAGAGGAAGGGCAGAGATGGCTCTCTCCTTTCCACCTGGGCCTTTTTGGACTTTGCTTCCCACTGCTTCAGGGATCTGCGTGGAGGATCATTCTGAAGCCGCCTGTCTTCTCCCAAAGACAGTATTGTCAAAACAGAGAAGGGCTCTAGGTGTAGTCTAGGACAGACAGCAGCAGGGTTATTTCTCTTTGCATGGTTTACGTAGCTCTGAAATAAAGGCTCCTCTCCTTTCTTCCACCCAACCTCTGCCTTCTCAGGTCACTGATGCCCTTATAATGAACGCTTAGTCTATGACCCAACTCCTGTGTCAGTCTATTAGCTGAACGGTGCAGGCAGCACAACCCTGGACTCAGTTTTCCTCTGGTAACATCACCAATAAGTAATATGAGGTACTATTGTTTTTCTTGTTAACAGATACGAAAACTGAAACCCACAGAGGTTAAGTGGCAGAGCAGAAATCAAACTCAGGTTTCTTGACTCCAAAGCCAATGTTTGGAAACCATACAATTCTTACCAGTTCTCACTCCCACAACTATAATTACCTTTTCACTCAATAAATACTGAGTTCCTACAAGTTATTTGCTATTTTAGGGGTTGGGAATAAAACAAGTTTTTAAAACCTCTGTCTTAATAAATATTATGTTCTAGGACAGTGGTTCTTAACTGGGGATGATTTTGACCCCCACAGGATAGATAACAATATATGGGGACATTTTTAATTGTCACAGCAAGGGATGAGAGGCAGGTGCTACTGGCATCTAATGGGTACAGGCCAGGGATGCTGGTGAATGTCCTACAATGGATAAGAGAGCCACTCACAGGAAAGAATTATCTGGTTCAAAATGTCAGTGGTTCCAACCTGTTCTAGAAGGAAGGTAAAAAATAAATAAAACAGAGACTACAATATCTATACATACATTGTACATCAAAAACTGTACATTTCTTAAAGGCAGAAACTATGTTTTATTCTTCTTCATATCCCTCATAATACCAAACTTAGAACCTTTCCCAAAGCAGATGTTCAGTAAGTGATGAACAAAATAGAAATAAGGCAGTCATTTTTCTATATTACTATGGTCATGGCATAGTACATGAAGTCTTCTTATAAGATACAAAGGGTTCAAACTAAACTTTTTCTCACCTTTGAAATCACATTCAGAAAGCATCAAATATACTACATCAGGGTCCAGATCAGAAAACATCTCTGAGAAACTGGAGAAGAGTTCTTCCTGATCAACTTTCGTCTCACACATGGAAGGAAGAGTAGTAGTTGGCTGCTCATGACTAGCAACACTGGATACAACAACTTCCTTTGAGTTTGCAGTCTTCCGAAAAGGATTTCCCCCAAGATTTTTCCTTCTCCTTGGCATTCTGACTTCCAAAACTAAAATGTTTCCCTTTTCTTATTTAAGATGTTTAACATTTAAGTCATACCTCAAAGAAAACAGGGCTAAATATCTTGCACAATCCAGCAGTAATAGGACCTAAAATAGAAAGCAAGTAGAAACACTCAGACTATATAGTTATATTTCCATTTCTAAAATCGGAATGTATTTATTTAACTCTAAGGAAGTACCATCAACTCTGGCAGCAAAGCCAAAAGGCAGTCAAACAATTTCCCCTACTCCACAATATTCAAGTTTTGCCAGAATTGAACATGTTAATAATTAAGATAATAACAAATGTAGCATATTTTCAGAACAGTAAGTACACCACTTTAATATTATTTCTGTTAAGAAAAACAACAAAACAGTACTGAATAGCCACCCACATTTGGATGTCTAATAGGCCTCACAAACTTAGCATGTCCAAAACTGACCTCTTGATCACCTCCTTCAAACCTGTTCTTTCCAGTCTTTTTCATCCCAATTAATGCAACTCTACCCTTCCAACTGCTTGGGTCAAAAAATCTTGGAATAACTCTTGACTCCTCTCACTCCACATCAAATCAGCTGTCAGTACAGCCCTAAAATGTATCCAGAAGATATCATTCCTCACCATCTTCACTGCTGCTACAGCCTCTTGCCTGGATTACTGTAAAAGTCTCTTATCCAACCTTTCTGCTTCCACACTTGCTCCTTCAGTCTATTTAGCACAGCAACCAGTCATTTAATTAAACTGCAGGTCAGATCATGCCTATCTTCTACTAAACTATCCACTGGCTTCACATCTCCTGCAGGGTAAAAGCCAGAATCCTTAAAATGGCCTATAACCCAGATACTAATCATCTTTTCATTGCTCATCACTCCAGCCACAGTTCTCATTCTCCTTCAAACAAACCAGCCACACTCCCACCTGGGATGCTTCACATCTTGGTTCCCTCTACATGAACTACTATTCTCCCAGCTGTTACTTCCTCACCACCTTCCTATCATTACTCAAATGTTACCATCTCAAGAAGTCAATTCCCCAACACCACTTATCCTTTTTCCTTTATCTGAATTTTCTTCATAAGACTCATCATCTTCTAACATAATACATATTTGATATGTTTTATGTATTTTCTTCACTTATTTATTGTGTGTACTACACATATTTAAGTAAAGTATAAGCCCTACAAAGGCAAGGACTCAGATATCTGGAGAATTCCAGGCACTCTACTTGCTTTCTCCACTTGTCTAGTTAATATTTCAACCTTAAATAGCCAAAACTAAATTTCTAATATTTTCCCTAAAATCTACTCTAATCATTTGGTTGTCTACCATCACCTATACTCTTTTCTTTTAAATAGTCTCCCGGTTTTCAACTCTTGACCTCCTATAGTTCATTTTCAACACACCACCCAGAATTATCTTCATACAATTGAAGTCAAAATGAATCAGGGTCTGCTCTAAAACCTCAAGTGTTTCCCTGTGTCACTCAGAGTAAAAATTCAAGTTCTTATAATGGCGCACCTCCCTGCTGGCCTTTGACATACTCTTCCCCAAGGTATTTGCATTGCTCTCTCACTCCTTCAAATCTCTGTTCAAGCATCACATTCAATGACTTCTTCCTTGATTACCCAATTAAAATTATACCTTCCTTTCTCTCTGCCCCATTCTACCTTTCCTACTAACCACCCCTTGCCCTTAACACTTTCTAAGTTACAATAAAATTTAGTTTTTAATTAAATTCATTGTGTCATAGCCCTCTCCATCTTCTATAACTACACTGTTATGGCAGCCACCAGCCACATGTGCCTATTTAAATTTAAATTAATTAAAATTATACTTTTTATATATTAATACCAGAGAAAGAATTTAGAGCAAAAAAAATGAACAGAGAAGCACATTATATAATTACAAAGGATCAGTCCACCAAGAAGACATAGCAACCCTAAATCTGTATGCACCAAACAACAAAATAAGTGAAGCAAAAACTGACAGAACTGAAAGAATAAACGAAGCCACAATTATAGTTAGAGACTTCAATACCCCTCTCAACAATTTATTGAATAACTAGACAGATGATCAGCAAGCATACAGAACTCAATAACACCATCAATTAAGGATATGATCAACATTTATAGAACACTCCACCCAATGACAGCAGAATATACATAATTTTCACGTACCCACAGAACATATACCAAAATAGATTATATCGTAGGCTACAAAACAAACCTCAATAAATTTAAAAGAACTGAAATCATACAACGTATGCTCTCTGATCACAAAGAAATCAAACTAGAAATCAGTAATAGAAAGATAACAGAAAAAGTATCAGATACTTGGAATCTAAGCAATATATTAAATATCCATGAGTCAAAGAGGAAGTCTCGAAGAAAATTTTAAAAATACACTGAAATAAATGAAAAGATACCATATCCCAATCTGTAGCCATAAGTAAAGCAGCAATGATGGTAATTTATAGCACTAAATGCATACATTAGCAAAGAAGAAAAGTCTAGCACTTGCCTTGTAACCGTGAGGTCTGGTGATTGAATACCAGCCCCTGCCCGTGCAAACCCACATACTGAACTTCAGCACAACTGGTAACCACCGGGATGGCAGCAAAGGTTCCCACCTCCCATGCAGGAGGCCCCCAGTTTGCTTCCCGCCCTGCACAACCCCACATCCACCTGTGTGGCATGAAACTAATGATGTACAACTATGGAGACTGCTCTGGGCCCTCTCCACTTCTCTCTCTCTCTGTGTCCCATACATGCTCTCTCTCTCTTTGTCTTTCCTTCTTTCAAACAACAAAAGAAAGGCTTAAAAATAAAACAATGATTATAAGGATGCTCAAGGAACTTAGTGAGAACTTCAACAAAGAAATAGCAAGAATAAAAAAGGATATAGAAACCATAAAAATAAAACAAAAAAATGAACACAATAACTGAAATGAAGAATATACTAGAACAGGGGTTCCCAAACTTTTTATACCCTAGGGCACATTCTAAAATATCAGTAGGGCAGCGGGCACCAGCTGTTTCTAAGGATATTTATTATTGAACAAGAATAAAAAATAATAAACAAAAATAATTTTAAAATAATAAATTTATTGTACAAATTATATACACAAAGAAACATATATACAAAACGTAATACAAAGTAAATAAAACACACACGTATAATAAAATCATTTAAAAAAACATAAAAGAAAACATAAAAATAACCAATCTGTCAGTGTGATCTTTGGCATTGCATTTCATTGGCCAGTGCCTCGTAATTAGGAGAGTATGACGACAAACCTGTTAGCAAACAATTATTAAGATGCTCATCGGTAAGTCGAGATCTATATCGTGATTTTATTAAATTCATGTTTGAAAACAAAGATTCGCATAAATACAATGACCCAAAAAATGATTTGATTTTATATGCCGCTTTTTTTAAAAATGGGAACCTTTCTTTGTCGACTATGTTCCGTAAGTCCTCTGATATTAAGGATTTTAGCAAAATATCGTTCTTAAGGTTCAAAATTTCTAACTCTAGTTCTTCTGCTTTCCCCTGAACAAGGTCTGCAATACATGCAGCTAGTTCTATTACATTTATTTGGCAAGTAAAAGGATTGATACAGGAGACAATTGGCTCATGAAGAATAAAAATCATATAATCATATCAACTGATGCAGAAAAAGCATTTGAAAGATACAGAATCCATTTATGATTAAAAAAAATTCTCAGGTTAACTAAAGCCAACGCCAGTTAAACAATCACTAAAAGAAAACAAGTTTAAGGGAAGCTGGGATGGCTCAGTGGGTTAAGCGCTCACTTTGCAGCCCTGGGGACCAAGGATCGAATCCCGGCCCCAGCCCTTGCGGACCCACATGCTGAACTAGGGAGTGCCCCCAGTTCAGTTCTCACCGGGGCGAGACCCTGGCCCAGTTCCTGCTCTGTGCTGCCCCGCCCACCTGTGGAATGAGACTATGTGGAAAAACAGATGATGTGCAACTATGGAGACTGTTCTGGGCCCTCCCCCTTCTCTCTGTCTCTGTATCTGTATCTCTCTCTCTCTGTCAAAAACAATCAAAATAAATCTTAAAAAAAAATCTCAGCAAAGTAGGAATAGAGGAAACATACTTCAAATAATACAGGCCATATATGACAAACCCACCATGGCTAACATCATACTGAATGGGGAAAAGCTAAAAGCACTTTCCTTAAGATAGGAATAAGACAAGGATGACTATTTTCACCACTTTTATTTGACATAGTATAGGAAGACCTACCCATAACAATCAGACAAGAACAAGAAATAAAATGCATCCAAATGGGAAAGGAAGAAGTAAAACTGTCATTATTTGCAGATGGTATGATAACTGAAGATTCCACAAAAACCTATTAGAACTGATAAATAAATTCAGTAAAGCAGGAAGATACAAAATTAATATTCAGAAATTGTTTGTATTTGTATACACCAATAATTAATTATCAGAAAGAAAAATGAAGAAAACAATCCCATTTTCAATTGCATCAAAAAAGAAATATCTAGGAATAAATTTAACCAAAGAAGTAAAATACCTGTACATGGAAAATTGTAAGACACTGAAGAAATAAAATGAAGAAGATACAAATAAATGGAAGCATACACTGTGCTCACGGATAGGAAGAATTAACATTGTTAAAATATCCATACTGCCCATGCGGACCCACATGTTGAACTAGGATGTGCCCCCCAGTTCAGTTCTTGCCGGGGCCTATGCCGGAGGCTCCTGGCCCAGTTCCTGCCCTGCGCAGCCCCGCGCCCACCTGTGGAGCGAAACTATACGGAAAACTGACGCTGTCAACTATGGAGACTGCTCTGGGTCCTCCCCCTTCTCTCTGTCTCTCTCTGTCTCTGTCTCTGTCTGTCTGTCAAAATCAATAAAAAAATAAAATAAAATCCATACTACCCAGAAGAACCTGTAAATTCAGTTCAATCCCTATCTAAATATCAATGGCATTTTCACAGAACTAGAACAATTCATTCTAAAAGTTATATGGAATCATAAAAAATCCCGAATAGCCCCAGCAATCTTGAGAATGAAGAACAGTGTTGGTATCACAATACCTAATATCAAACCATACACTACAAGGCTAGAGTAATCAAAACAGCATAGTACTGGCACAAAAACAAATACATAGATCAATGGAACAGAATAAAGAGCCCAGAAATAAACCTATGCCTATATAGTCAATTAGTCTATGATAAAGGAGGCAAGAGCATACAGTGGAGTAAAGATAGTCTATTCAATAAATGGCGTTGGAAAAGCTGGACAGATACATGCAATAAAGTGAACTAGACCACCTTCTTACACCATATATAAGAATACATTCAAAATGGATTAAAGACTTTTAAATGTAAGACCCAAACCTATAAAACTCCTAGAAGAAAACACAGGCAGTAAACTCTGACATTGCTCTTAGTAGAATTTTTTCTGATGTATCTACTCAGGCAAGGGAAACAAAAGTAAAAATAAACAGATTAGACTTCATCAAACTAAAAAGGTTTTGCACAGCAAAGAAAACCATCAACAAAATGCAGGCAAACTGATTCGGAGAAGATATTTGCCAATGACATATCCAAGAAGTGGTTAATATCCAAAAATTCTAAAGAACTCATATAACTTAACACCAAAAATCAAATAAACAATCCATCAAAAAAATGGGCAGAGGACCTCAACAGACTTTTCTCCAATTAGGACTTAAGATGGCCAACAAACATATGAAAAGATGCTCACTGTCACTAATCATCACAGTAATGCAAACTAAAACTGCAATGACTTACACTTCACTCATCTATCAGAATGGCTATCAATAAATCAACAAACAAGTGTTGGCAAAGATATGGAGAAAAGGACATCCTTGTGCACTGATGGCAGGATTGCAAATTGGTGCAGCCACTATGGAAAACAGTATAGTGGTTCCTCAAAAAATTAAAAATAGAACTACCTTATGACCCACCAATCCACTTCTGGGTATTTATCTGAAGAAATCCAAATCATTAATTCAAAAAGAGATATGCACCCTCTATGTTCACTGCAGCATTATTTATAATAGCCAAGATATAGAAGCAACCTAAGTGCCCATCAATAAATGACTGGATAAAGAAGTAGTATGTATACAATGGAATATTACTTGGTCATAAAAAAGAATGGGATCTTACCATTTATGACAATATGGATGGACCTAGAGGGTATTATATTAAGTGAAATAATCAGACAGAGAAAGACAAATACCATATGATTTCATTTATATGGAATCTAAAAAACAAAGCAAAAAGAATCATAGATACAGAGAACAAATTGATGGTTGCCTAATGGGAGAGGATTTGGGGGACAGGGTAAAAAAGCTGAAGGGACTAAGAAGTACAAATTGGTAGTTACAAAATAGTCACAGGATATAAAGTACAGCATAAAGAATATAGTCAATAATATTATAATAACCATGTATAGTGCCAGGTGGGTACTAGACTAGACTATATAAATGTCTAACCACTATGCTATACACCTTAAACTAACAGAAAATAATATTGAATGTCAACTATAATTGACAAATAAAAAATAAGGAATATATATGGTTCATATCTGAAAATCAATCAATGCAATTCCTGGTATTAACAAAACAAAAAAGAAAAATCACATAATCAGTTCAACACGTTTGAAAAAGCCAACATCCACACATGTAAAAACTCTGCACAAACTAGAAACAGAAGGAAATTGATAAAAGCATTTACAATAAAAACAAACCAAAAAAAACCACCTGGTATTTAACTGTGAAATGCTAAGCTTTCCTCCTGCAATTGAAATGAGACGAGGATGATTATGCTATTACTACTTGTATTCTGCACTGCTAATTTGTACCAGAGGTTATAGCCAGTACCTTAAAGCTTGAAAAGAAAATAAAAATTATAAAGATTGGAAAAGAAGAAATAGAACTATCATTATTCACAGACAATAAAATTGAGTGCATATAAAATACAAAATAAACTACAGGTTATCTGTTGGATTACCCAGATAATTTAGCAGGTGGCTGGGCTATATATATTTCTCTATAACAGCAACAGAAAGTCAAATTAAATCTAAAGGCCTAGCCTATCAGCAGTATTTACACAGCTGATAAATCCCTCCTCTAAAGAACATCCTAAGGACAGTTCCATTTCCAAGATTTTCTCATCACTGAACTTGGAAACAGTGGAGTACTCAAGAGCTTAGCCCTACAATCTCTTCTTTTCCCTGACTTACCTGCCCACTCCGTTGGTGATCTCACCTAGTCTCATGGCTGGCTTTCTAATCACTATTAACAAAATGCTAACAAATTTACATCTCCAACCTGCACCTCTTCCCCCACATCAAACTACCAACTGATCACCTCCTCTTTGTGTATCTAATAAACATCTCACACCAGGCATGTCTAAAAGTGATCTGATCCTCCACTGCACACCTCCAGATGCCTCTCAATCTCAGCTAATGGCAATTTTCAGTTGCTAAGGCCAAAAAATTACCAGTAAGTCTTTTTTGCCTCCTCTTTCCCTCACACCTCAGGTTTGATCATTCCACAAATCTTGCCAGTTCTAAATTCAAACTGTAGGGTAAATCTTCATTTAACCTTCTTAGGAACTTTCAGAGTGTTTTCCAAAGTGGCTGCATCATTTTCTATTTCTACCAGCAATGTATAGGGGTGGGGTGTGGGAGCTTCCATTTCTCTGTATCCTCACCAGACACCTGTTATTATCCATCTTTTTTATTATGTCCATACTAAGGGGATCTCACTGTGGTTTTGACTTGCATTTCCCTAATAACTAATGTTTGACAATCACGTAATGACCATCATTATATGTACTTACTAGCATTTATATATCTTCTTTGAAAAAATGTATTCCGATCCTTTGTCTATTTTCAAATTTAAGGGTTACTCTATTATTGAGCTCCAAGAGTTTGTTGTTGTTGTTTGTTTAAGGTTTCTTTTGTTTTGAGAGAAGTTGAGAGAGAGAGAGAGAGAGAGAGAGAGAGAGAGAGAGAGAGAGAAGGGGGGAGGGCCCAGAGTAGTCTCCATAGTCGTACATCATTAGTTATCACATAGTTTCATTCCATACAAGTGGATATGGGGCTGCATGGGACAGGAAGCAAATTGTGGGCCTCCCCCCTGGGAGGCAAGAACCTTTGCCACTGTGCCATCCCAGAGGTTACCGATTACACCACAGTTCAGCATACGGGTTTGCATTCGCCAGGGCCAAATCCGGGAATCGAATCCCAGACCTCATGATTGCGAAGCAAGCACTCAACCACATTCTGGCATCCCCTGCAAGAGTTCTTTATACATTCTGGCTATGAGTGAGTCCCTTGTCAATATTTTTCCCATTCTGTGGGTTGTCTTTATACTTTCTTGACAGTATCTTCTGAAGCACCTTTTTTTTCTTTTATCTTGAAGAACTTAACAAGTTTTTTCTTTTGTCACTTACACTTTTGGTGTCACATCTATGAAACCACTGCCTACACCAAAGTCACAAAGATTTATGTCTATGTTTTCTCCTAAGAGTTTTTGTTTCAGTTCTTAAATTTCAGTATTTAAACTATTTTGAGTTAATTTTTGTGAATGATGTGGGATAGGGGGTCCAAGTTAATTCTTTTTCATGTGAGATACAGTTGTCCCAGCACCATTTGTTGAAAACACTCTTCTTTCCCTATTGAATGGTCTTGGCACCTTTGTTGAAAATGAATTCACCATAGGGATGCTGGCATAGCTCAGCAGGCTTAACACCTGCCTTGCAACTACAAGGTCCGGGGATCTAGTCCCAGTCCCAGTCCATGCAAATACATGTGCTTAACTGCGGCACAAATGGTAACTGCCAGGATGGTGTCAAAGGTTCTCGCCTTCCACACGGGAGGTCCCTAGTTCAGTTCCTGCCCCACACTGCCCCACATCTACCTGTGTGGAATGAAACTACGTCACAACTAATAATGTGCAACTATAAAAACTGCTCTGGGACCCTCCTCCTCTCACTCTCTCTCCCCTCTTCTCTCAAACAATAAAATTAATCTAAAAGAAGAAAATCAATTTACCCTAATTGTATAAGGGTAGGCTGATAAATTTTGCCTCCATTGTAATATTTTTTCTTACATTAGACATATCTGGATATAACCGGTTCTGTGTAGTCACATGGTATCTCCTCTCCATCATTCTTGACCTTGCACCCATAAATGCTTACATTTTTTACCCAGTTCATGTAGAAATAGAAGAGTGCTCAGACCAAAAACAGTCAACATGAGCTTCCCAGCGGAGGCCTGTTTTGAATATTTTTGGCTGAGGTGATCCCTTAAGGTGGTATTCCATGAACTATCTTTTGTTCTTGGGGTCCTAATAATGGATTCAAGTTTCATCACCTGTAATGATCTTCTTTAAGAAGTCTTCACCTTCTTTTTCAAAATGTTCCAGGAGTTCCTGAGAACTACGAACTCTTTCAGCTTTCATTTCATCAGACAGCATAAGTGGAACACATCTGGCACACACTTTGCAGAATCCAACAACACTAATAATGTATCCCACTCTCTCCATAGAAATTCCTGATTTGCCAAGAATTTCTTTCTTTCTTTCTTTCTTTCTTTCTTTCTTTCTTTCTTTTTTTAATAAAGATTTATTTTTATTGTCTGACAGAGAGAGATAGAGACAGAGAGAAGGGGGAGGGCCCAGAACAGTCTTCCTAGCCGTACATCATCCATTTTCAACACAGTTTCATTCTACACAGGTGGATGTGGGCTGTGCAGGGCAGAAACCAGGCCAAGGGTCTCCCACATTGGAAGCATACCACTGCAAACCGGAGGCCTCCAGCATGGGGAGCATGCCCCAGTTCAGCTAAGGGTCCCCACCAGCCGGGGCCAGGACTGGAACTCAATCGCTGGGGCCAGGATTGGGACTCAACCCCCAGACCTCACTGCCACAAAGTGAGCACTTAACCTGCTGAGCCATCCAGCATCCCCTGGGAATTTTTTTTGTTTGATGTGATAATTTCCGTAGATCAGTTCTCCAACATGATCTTGATAAAGCTGATCACTTGCAGTCATAGGCCTTCCACTTTGTGATTTGTCACTCGAATCTGCTTGCTTCACCTCTCCATCTTTGAAGTGCCTTACCCAGTATATTACTGAATACTCATGTCAACACACTGATTACCATAAATGGGGCTTGCATTTGTCTGTGAATTTCAATTAGAGGAACTTTTTCAGTGCACTGGGTGAAAAAATGTAAGCATCTGTGTGTACAAGGTCAAGAATGATGGAGGGGAGATACCATGTGACTACACAAAACTGGTTATATCCAGATATATCTAATGTAAAAAGAAAATATTACAGTAGAGGCAAAATTTATCAGCCAGTCTTGTAAGAGTTTAATTGCTAGATCTCAATTACATTTCATTGGTTTGTATGTCTATTCTTGTGTCAGCATCATATTGTCTTGATTACTATAGCTTTGTAATAAGTTTTAAAATCAGAAAAACGTGAGTTTTCCAACTTTATTGTTCATTTTCAAGACTGTTTTTGACTATTGTGGGGCCCTTGTCTTTCCATGTGAAAGTCAAAATCAGCTTGTCAATTTCTACAAAGAAGCCAGATAGAATGTTGATGGAGACTGCCATGAATCAGATCATAAGTTAAATCAGCTCACTCCTTTGTTTTAAAACCTCCAATCACTCTGCATCTCACACAGAGTAAAAGCCTAACTTCTGAAAATGGCCTCATTAAGATCCTAAACAGTCTGGTTCCCTAATAACTCTCTCAAAAAAACATTGAAAAGTTTAATGCTTTTAATAAATAAATAAAATTCAGAGAATATTATGTTGTTTATTAAATAAAAAATAATAGTTTTTAAAATAATAGCAGTGTTGGCAAGGTAGAATGAAATAGAAATTTCGATACATCGTAATAAGCATAAACCTTTTGGAAAGTAAATGGGGCACTATGTATCAAGAACAGGTTAGGATGCTGTGATAACTCAATGGGGTGCCAGGATAGCTCAACAACTGCAAGGTCTTGGGATCAAATCCCAGCCCTAGCCCATGCAAACCCATATGCTGAACTGTGGTGCCACTGACCGCTAAGATGGCAGCAAAGGTTCTCACCTCCCACGCAGGAGGCTACCAGTTTGGTTCACATCCCATGCACCCCCGCATCTGCCTGTGTCACAACTAATGAAATACAACTATGGAGACTGCTCTGGGTCCTCCCCTCTCCCCCTCAAACAATAAAATAAACTTTAAAAACAAATAAAAATTAATTAATTAATTAATTTAAAAGAACAGGCATTATTTATTAGACTACTTATATTCTTTGACCCAAGGAATAAGTGACAATGTCACTTCTAGGAATTCACCCCAAAAAGCATAGATTTATATCAATATTTATTTAAAGATGTTCAAAATGCAGTAATTATTTTTACAAAGAAAACTGAAAAACAACTAAGTATTTGGTGAGAAAAGAATGAAAGAATAATTTCTGGTGATAATAAGTATAATTTAATAAATACTTAATATATGCCAGCTAGAATACAAAGATCATAATTTTACTTAATTTTATTATGCCTATTTTACAAGAAAACTAAAGACTAGAATAAGTAAGCATCAGGCTTAAAGCTCTTAAGTAGCATAACTGTTACCTGAACCCAGGTTCACTAGACTCCACTAAGTATAATATCCCTTTAGATTCACAAGATGAAATTTTATACAACCATTAATGACTATATTTTGGATAATATTTAATTGGAGTTTTTTTTAACACAGTGTCAGAAAAGAAAACAAGACACAAAACAATACACAATTTATACAGACACCCAAAAGGAACTGGGATTAGATTAGATTGGAGCATTAGATTGGAAAGAAAAATCTCTGGATAATGAAATTGAAAGTAACTTTATTTTTAACATACTGTTTATTATGCTGGTTTTGCATTTTCTAAATAATCTATAATATATACTTTCTTTCATCATCAAGGAAAAGACAATAATCGGTATTAACAATTAAAGCTAAATCTTGAACTTCCCTCTAAACTTCTTCCAGCTTGTAAACACCTTCTTTTTTCATTGTATCTACTATATGTTACATAATTTGAGTGTCCAACTGATATTTAGTATAGTGAAGAAACTCTTATGCATAAAAACATACATAACTGACACTACCTCCCAATTAATAATTTTACTTGTATATCCAGTTTATTCCAATCCCATTTATTGACTTAAGTAAAGTCCATGTTTAACACTATTAACTAATCTTATGTATCTTCCTTTTTCCATAAAGAGAGCTTTATTAGTACAGTAATTTAAACAAGCTATGTAGCTTCTTCACATATATACCTAACCTAAATAAAGAGTGTATTCTAAAAGGATATCGAGGGGATGCTGGGATAGCTCAGCGGGCCCCGGTGTCCCAGCCCTGGCCATGTGGACCCATATGCTGAACTGGGGTGTGCCCCTAGTTTGGTTCTCACCAGGGAGTGCCTCCCATGCAGGAGGCCCCCCTGCTGGTTCCAGCCCTGCACCCACCCACCCGTGGAGTGAAACTATATTGAAAACTAATGATGTGCAACTATGGAGACTGCTCTGGGCCATCCCCCTTCTCTCTGTCTCTTTCTGTCTCTCTCTATCAAAAACAAAATTAAATCTTTAAAAAATAACAATAATAAAAATAAAAAAGTCAAAAAATATCGAAAATAAAGATGGGTAAGGTTTGATATATTATGGAGCAATATGGAAAGAATGGCTCAAATGAAGAACCTAAAAACAAACAATACAAATTTTTATTAATAGTCAATACCATGAACATATAAATTTCATGGGCACATTTTCCAAGCTCTTCTACCTCTATTATTCAATTTTAACCTGATAGAGAACCTGACTAACACACATACTTGCTCATGGATTATCATCAAAATAGTACAGCATGGTAAATAGAGGCCCTCCACACCCTCTCTTTCTCTCAGCTTCTCTCAAACAATAAATCGTTTTTTAAAAAATTCACGGTGAACATCAACTCTATAAATAGTAGAATGAACATAAAAAACATTCTACAAAAACTATATCAACACAACACTAAAATAATTTTCCATATCATTTTATGAATCAATCTTGTTATATTACAAGGACTAATAATTTTAAATAACTTACCTTTATAAAAAAAATCCAGAAAATAATAAATTTCTATAATGATCAAGAAGATTCTATTTAGGGGAAACTGGGATGGCTCAGCGGATTAAGCGCTCGCTTTGCAGCCCTGGGGTCCGAGGATCAAATCCCGGCCCTGGTCCATACAGACCCATATGCTGAACTGGGTGTGCCCTAGTTCAGTTCTCAACAGTGTGATCCTCCTATGTGGGAGGTCCCCAGCTTGGCTCCTGCCCCAGGCGTGCTTCCCATATAGGAGGCCCTCAGCTCACAGGGGTGTGTCACGCTGGAGGCCACGGCCAAGTTCCTGCACTATGCAGCCCTGAGTCCCTGGCCTGGTTCCTGCCCTGCACAGCCCCACATCTACCTGGAATGAAACTATGTAGAA
>PVKE010006714.1:32832-53396 GCA_004027555.1 Craseonycteris thonglongyai
CTCTCTCTCTCTCTCTCTCTCTCTCTCTCTCTCTCTCTCTCTCTCTCTCTCTCTCTCTCTCTCGTCAAAAACCATAAAAACAAAGTTTTTAAACAGGAAAAGAAAGGGGGAAGCCGCATGGCTTGGTGGGTTAAGCAATCAATATGCAGCCCCAGGGACCAAGGACCAAATCCTGGCCCCAGTCCATGCGGACCCACATGCTGAACTGAGGTGTGCTTCCCCTGTGGGAGGCCCCCCTGTTAGGTTCTCACCCCCCAGTTCAGCACGTGGCTTGAGGGGGCGTGCCTCCCATGTCGGAGTCCACCAGCCCAGTTCCTGCCCTGTGCACCTGCCCACCTGTATGAACCAAAAGTATGTGTAAAACTGATGTACAACTATGGGAACTGCTCTGGGCCCTCTCCCTTCTCTCTGTCTCTCTCTGTCTCTAACTCTCTCTGTCTCTGTCAAAAACAATAAAATAAATCTTTAAAACACAAAGAAAATAAAGATTCTATTTAATATTCAACATTATCCCATCTAGGGAGAATAAGCCTAAGAAAATTGATACTAATAATAAAGTATATTAATAATACTTTAGCTCTTTGAGACCATCAAAAAGGAAACAAAAACATAAAAAGACCTCTTTATAAGGAATAATATACATAGGGAAGTTATAGGATCCAAACATGGCATGATCCCAGACAAGATCAGAAAACACCTCCCTCAGAAACTAATGCTATCAAGAGCCAATACAATCAATCTTTACTGGAAATTAAGTTACCTACAAGATTATTTTATGTGTACTACTGTGATAAGGATAAGTTAGATACTAAATCTCATCATGGTATAAAGGGTATGTCACTAAAAAAGGCAGTATTTATAGAAAATGTAACCAAATTAAGGTAATCAATAATTTTAATATATCTGTCATAAGAACTATTATGATACATAACTAAAGACATCCTAAATATTGATGGATAATAGCATGATTAAATAAATCACGTCAAAAGCACTGTCTGCAATACTATGCAGCTATTAAAAAGTTTAAGGTAGAATGTAGAAACCAGATATGTATAAAAACCAAAAGATCTCTGACACATATTCTTATGGGGAAAAGCCAGTTGTTGAACAATATACAGCTTCTGGCCCAAGAGAGGCAGGAACGTGTGTTTCTCTATTATTCCTCAACATTTCCTATAATCCTTCATTTACTTACTGTCAGTAGTAGTGTTGCTCAGTTATTTTAGAACCTCACATTGTTGGTTTTACTGTAAGGTGACCAGACGTCCCGCTTTTGGCGGGACAGTCCTGATTTTTAACAATTTGTCCCACGTCCCGAGGCATTTTTAAAAAGTCCTGATTTTTGGAAAGAATGCACAACAAGCTAGGGAACAGTGGGAGATAGACCAAATTTTTAATCAAGAACCCCCCTACCCCCCCCCCCCCCCCCCCCCCCCCCCCCCCCCCCCCGGGCAATGGTGTCCCACTTTACCAATGTTAAAATCTGGTCACCTTACTGACAAATTTTTATCTGTATGAGTTTATTTCCCCAATTAGCCAGGTTCCTTGAGGACATGGATTATGACATATACTCCAATCTGGTACTTAGCCAGACTCACATATAAAAATAGGTGCATAAACACTTGCGTAACACTATGAAAAATATGAAGGAGAAATAAGGGGCATTTTAGTATCAGAGAAACTGATATTAAATGGGAAAGCCAGGACCACAATACAGTTCTTCAGACTTGGAGTCAACATGTTTTATGCAACCACAAGCACTTTAAGAAGTTCTACTAACAAAATCTGTGATTACATTTTCCTTCTCATAAAAGATTTTTTAATCATTCAATTATGTAAATAAAAGCTTGAAAACCTATGTATAAAATATTCACACTCTATTACTTTCATAATACTTACTGTTTGGATGCTGTCTAGGTGCTCATTAGGGCCACAGTTGGTATGTGTAAGCTCTACAGCTTTTTCTACTATCCAACATAATGTCTTCTTACTACAAAAAATATATATAAATTATGTGTTACATATAATAAAGGCAAGTTTATATCAAACTATAATCTTAAATGAAATCAAAGTCCAAATATAGATAATATAAATATAAATATCTATGATATTGTAAAGAAAAAGCCATAAAAATAAAAAAATTTTTAAAAGACCAACCTCATTTACCATACTTGGAGGTAACTATTACACCCTGAAAATGGTTATATAAAGGGAAAGAACTAAGCATTTATTCTGCCTTTAAATAGAGTATCCTTTCAAGGTAACAAAACTGCCCTAGTTGGTAAAGGAAAACCTCTTTATAAAAGAACACTATGTAGGGATGCTGGGACAGCTCAGTGGTTGAGCGCCTGCCTCCCAATCATGAGGTCCAGGGGTTCGATCCCCGGCCCTGGCCCCAGCCCATGCAAACCCGTATGTTGAACTGCAGGACTACTGGTAAGCACTTGGGATGGCACAGCGGTGAAGGTTCTCGCCTCCCATGCTCAAGACCCCCAGTTCAGGTTCCCACCCCACACGGCACTACATCCACCTGTGTGAAATGAAACCATGTCACAAATTAATGATGTACAACTATGGAGACTGCTCTGGGCCCTCCCCCTTCTCTCTCTCTCTCTCTCTCATCTCTTTCTCTCTCACACACACCTCTCAAACAATAAAATAAATCTTTTTAAAAAGTTAAATGTTTAACCTGAATCTGAAACATATTTAGATCTAACTCCCAGTTTACAGGAAATACAGGGGATAGAGAGAGTTACACTACACCATGAGGAAACGATCAGCAATACAAAATGTCAAACATTCTCAATAGAGCTAACAAATCTGTATCACGGAGGAGAGGGAGGGTGGGTAGTAAAGGGGTTGGCTGGGTAAGAGACAGCTCTATAAAATAAAATAAAAAATACTTAAGAGATAACAAATGCAGGGCTTAGCTCTTGTTTGAAATTTGGTATTTAAAAAAAATAGCAGTAAAACTCAATTTTGGAACAATTGATGAAATCTAAATATGGTATGAGTTATATATTAGGCAATTATTGATCATTTTGATAGGAATAAGAATTGTTTTGTGGTTAGATAGGAAACTACCCTTTTACTGGGAAGTATATGCCCAAGATAATACCTTCTTAAAATCTTTTTTTCAAAGAGCAAATTTCAAGTTAAATCCTGAAATTTATCCAAGTCCAAAATATACGCATTTAAAACACAAATGTATTAACAAATAGAATAAAAACAAAAAACATCTCATTTTCTACCCTTAATTTACTTTTAAATGGTTCAGGAAATTTATGTATATATTTTAATATATATAGATAAAAGAAATGTGGCAAAATTATTAACAATTACTGAATCTAGGTGGTGAGTATACAATGACTTCAATGTACTATTCTACTTTTCTATATGTCTAAGTATTTTACTAATAAAAGTTTTTAAAATGCACCATGCTTCAAGTAAACTGTAATGTTTAATTCGACAAACTTAAAAATCTTGGGAAAGCCGGGATGGCTCAGTGGATTAAGCGCTAGCTTTGCAGCCCCAGGGACCAAGGATCGAATCCCAGCCCTGGCCCATGTGGACTCATATGCTGAACTGAGGTGTGCTTCCCATATAGGAGACCCACAGTTCAGTTCTTGCCCCCCCATCCCCGGTTCAACCCCTGGCTCGAGGGGGCATGCCTCCCATGCAGGAGGCTCCCAGCCCAGCTCCTGCCCTGCACAGCCCCCACCCACCTGTGGAATGAAACCATGTTGAAACTGATGACATACAATTATGGAGACTGCTCTGGGCCCTGCCCCTTCTCTTTGTCTCTGTCTCTCTCTGTCTCTGTCAAAAACAATAAAATAAATCTTTTTTTAAAAGTTTTTAAATCTTTTTAAATCAAATACCAACCCTTAATTTGAAAATTTTAATTCAAATATACCAAGTTTTAATGAAGTGGAGTACAAGCCATATTTTGAGTTATATTTGGTTATCTGTCCATATGTGTTCTGAGAAAAGAAAAATTCAATCATGCTTGCTGTAAGTAAAAAGGAAAATTCAAAAAAAAAACTTTAAAGATAAAAATTAAGAGAAAGACCCTGAATAGCCAATAAAAACCTTGAGAAAGAAAAACAAAGCTAGAGGCTTCACAAAGCTAATCAAAACACTGGTAACTAGCATAAACATAGACGTAAGACTAATGAAACAACATAAAGCCCAGAAATGAACCCTCACATATATGGTCAAATAATCTTTGACAAGGCTTCCAAGTCTAAACAATGGAGAGAGGGTAGGTAGTCTTTTCAATAAATGGTGCTGGGAAAACTGGATATCCATACGCAAAAAAATGAAGTTCGACCCTTATTAACTCAAAATAGGTTTAAGACCTGAAACTATAAAACTCCTAGAAGAAAACATAGGGGGAAAGCTTCATGCTAGTGGATTTTGCAATGATTTCTTAGATATGGCACCAAAAGTATAGAAATAAATATCAAAAATAAACAAATAGAACTAAATCAAATTTAGTAACTTCTGAACAAGGGAAAGAATCAACAGAGTGAAAGGGCACACTGGGAGAAACTATATGCAAACAATATCTGATAAGGGGTTAATATCTAGAATATAAAGAACTCCTATAAGTCAATAATAAAAAACAAGTAAATTAATTTTCAAAATGGGCAAAGGATATGAATAGACCTTTCTCCAAAGATGATATGCAAATGGTCAACAAGTTTATGAAAAGATGCTCAACATCACTAAGCATCAGAGAAATGCAAATCAAATCCATGAGTTATCAGCTCATAACCATTAGAATGGTGACTGTCAAAAGAAATGGAAAATAAGTGTTGGTAAGGATGCACAGAAACTGAAACCCTGTGCACTACTGGTAGGAACGTGCAGCTGGTATGAAAAAAAGTATGGAGGTTCCTCAAAAAATTCAAAATAGAATATGACCCAGCAATCTCACTTTGGGGCATATATCCAAAAGAAATTAAAACAGGATGCCAAGGTATTTGCACACCCATATTCATTGCAACATTATTCACAATAACCAAGAGGTGGGAGCAACCTAAATGTCCATGCAACTTAAATATTCAGCAGAAGAATGAATAAAGAAAATGTAGTGTATATACTCACACACACACACACACACACACACACACACACACACACACACACACACTATGGAATTCTATTCAGTCTTTAAAAAGAAGGAAATCCTATCATATACTAACAATATAGATGAATTATGAGGACATTACGTTAAGTGAAATAAATCAGTCACATAAAGAAAAATACTAGGGGAAGCCAGGATGGCTCAGGGAATTAAGAGTTCACTTTGCAGCCCCGGGAACTGAGGATTGAATCACAGCCCCAGCCCATGAGGACCCATATGCTGAACTGGGGTGTGCTTCCCATGAGAGAGGCCCCCAATTTGGTTCTTGGCCCCTGGCTCGAGGGGGCGTGCCTCCCATGCAGGAGGCCCCCAGCCCAGTTCCCATCCTGTGTAGCCCCCGCTCACCTATGTAAAATGAAACCATGTCAAAAGCTGATGATGTACAACTATGGAGACTGCTCTGGGCCCTCCCCCACCCCCACCCCCGTCTGTCTCTGTCTTTCTCTGTCTCTGCCAAAAACAATAAAATCTTTTTTAAAAAAAATGTTTTTTAAAGAAAAATACTGTATGATTCCACTTACATGAGGAGTTTAAGTAGTCAAACTCTTAGGAACAGAGTAGGCTGATGGTTGCCAGGGACTGGAGTGGAGAGGGAAAAGGTAGTTGTTCAATGGGTCTAAAGAGTCTCAGCTTTACAAGACCCAAAAGTTCTACAATTTGTTGTATTAACAATATACATACAGGGGAAGCTGGGATGGCTCAGAGGGTTAAGCACTCACCTTGCAGCCCCAAGGTCCAAGGATTGAGTCCCAGCCCCGGCCAGTACGGACCCATATGCTGAACTGGGGTGAGCTTCCCATGTGGGAGGCCCCAGGTTCAGCCCCCCAGCTCACAGGGGTGTGCCTCCCATGCAGGAGGCCCCCCGCCCAGTTCCCACCCTGCATACCGCCACCCATGTGTGAAACAAAACCATATCAAAAACTGATGACATACAACTATAGACTGCTTTGGGCCCTCCACCTTCTCTCTGTCTCTATCTCTCTGTGTAAAAAACAATAAAATGAATCTTTAAAACAATATACATACAATGAACACTAATTTATTGTTCATTTAAAAATGGTTAAGCTGGTAAACTTTGTTATACGAGTATGTTTACTACAAAATAAATAAATAAATAAAAATTTAAAAACTATAAAGGTAAGGGGAAGCCGGGATGGCTCAGTGGGTTAAGCGCTCACTTTGCAGCGCCGGGGACCGGGAATCGAATCCCAGCCCCGGCCCATGTGGAACCATATGCTGAACTGGGAGCTCCCTCAGTTCAGTTCTCTCTGCCTCTGTCTCTGTATCTCTCTCTCTCTCTGTCAAAAATAAAAATAAATAAATAAAAATATATTTAAAAACGATAAAGGGGTTATCTACAAAGAAAAAAAAGAGAGAGAGAGAAGGAGGTTTAGCAGGGAAAGAAAATATTCACCCAAAGACAGTGAAGTCAGAAATAGAACAGAAAAGAAAATCACAAATATGAACCCTGAGAAGTGAACTAAATTTAATTATAACTACACAATCAATTATCAACTTTGGGTCCCCTGATAAATTAGATTTACTATATATCCACAGTTCAAGAAACTATGTGCAAATACTCCACTAGGTACTCTATACTCCCCAATATGACTAATTGTACATATTCCATATTCATTTTTCTACTCAATCAGTTCCTTCCTACTAACCACCACCCACCAAAAAGTCTCCATCCTCTCTCCTTTCTATCATTAAAAATTCTAAATCTAATAGTTCAAATTCCTGCACTGGAAAAACTGTTCAGAAATTTTATTTTCTCAATGCATCCATAATAATAATGCAGGAGAATCCTTATCTCAGACTAACTAAACTAGTATTTCCCATACAGTTTCAGTTTCCTCAAATAAAAAAGCTTACATTTGTGTTTTAACTTCCCATTTTCTGTTGACTTCCTGACTCAAGACAATCTGCCTCCACACACTACATCTACCGTATTTTCCGGCGTTTAAGACGACCGGGCGTATAAGACGACCCCCTAATTTTACAGTTAAAACATAGGTTTAGGCCTATATTCGCTGTATAAGACTACAGCCTCTAGATCCATCCAAACTCATGGCTTCAATATCTGTGACTCCAGCCATGAATTCTCTCCCAAACTTAATATAGTTAACTGCCTGACAGACATATCCACTTGGATACTACATGGACACTTCAAGTCTGAGAGGTTAAGCTTAACTTAAAATTCTTAAATGACTCTCCGAAGCAAGTTTGTCCAACCCGAGGCCCACAGGCCACATGCAGCCCAGGATGATTTGAATGTGGCTTAACACAAATTCATAAACTTTCCTAAAACATTATGAAATTTTTTTGTAATTTTTGTTTTCAGCTCATCAGCTATCATTACTGTTATTTTGTGTGTGGCCTAAAACAATTCTTCTTTCAATGTGGCCCAGGGAAGCCAAAAGATTGGACAGCCCTGATAGAGCTTTCAAGATCAAGTTCTAATTCCTTGGTAAAGCATTCAAGGACTTCTACGACCTAGGCCCTTACCTAACCCTAGCCCCCTCTTCTTGCACTTACTTGATTCCCACACAAAGAAGGTCATTTCACATCTGTGTGCCTCACACACATTCTGCCCAAAGTTCTTCTACCCCATCCCACCCAACCCATATTTCTTGACTCAATTAACTTTCCATCAGAAAACTTTCCATTATCCCAAAGTCTGGCTTAGACACAGTTCCCACTGTCCCCTAGACATACCTTTATCTTAGCACGTTTTTATTTGTTTAGACTACTAACCTATAAGCATAAGCATCTCACAGATGTGTCTTGTTTAGCAAACAAGAACTCAATAAATACTTGTTATACATCAGCACAAACCAAAAAGCCAAGTTAGATCTTTAAGGGGAGGCCAGGATGGCTCAGTGGGTTGAGTGCTTGTCTTACAGCCCTGGAGTCCAAGGTTCGAATCCTGACCCTGGCCCGTGAGGACCCATATGCTGAACTTGAGTGTGCCCCCACTTTGGTTCTGGCCAGGGTGAGTTTCCTACATGGGAAGCCCCCGGTTCAGTTCCCACCCAGGTGTGCTTCCCCTATAGGAAGCCCCCAGTAGGAATGTACTTTCCATACGGGAGGCCTCGGCCTGGTTCCTGCCCTGCACGGTGCTGTTCCCACCTGTGGAGTGAAACTGTATCGAAAACTAATGACACACTACTATGGAGACTGCTCTGGGCCATTCCCCCTCCCCCCCATCTTTCTCTCTCTCGCTCTCTCGCTCTCTCTCTCTCTCAAAAACAGTAAAATAAAAAAAAAATAAATAAATAATAAAATAGTGGACCCACCATTTCAGTACCTGAAATATTCAGGTCCATAATACAGGGCATCTCTCTTTCCCGTAAATAGAATATCTAGGAAACTAATTTTATTAGCAGAAGGGTAGTTAAGAATTATAATGGATATTCTCTGTGTCTGCCCGGAACCCTGCCTTCTCCGTCCCTAACCCACTAGGGGTCTGTTTCCTGCTAACATGGCCCTGACCATGTAAGTGAGCACATCAAGTAACCTAGGCTGAACTAAGCACAGCACCTCATCCCCTCAGCTGCAGTTATTAGTCAAGGGATAGACATGTGACCAAATCTATCTAGAACCTCTGAGATGAGACCTGTATTGCCAAGAACCAGGTCCCACCATGTAAAGAAGCATAACCACACGCAGTTCAGAGAAATGATGCCAATAGGCACAAACTATAAGTATAGAAAGGATCTAACTGTGGGCAAGTTCCTACCTTAGCTCTTTACGGTCTTAACTACCCATACAATTTGTTATATGACTAATGAACCAGTAACTTTTCCCTCCACAGGTTATCTCAAACTGTATCTCTGTTACCTACAATACAGAAAGTTCTAACTAACAAATAGAGCAACTGAATAGATGGAAATTACAAAGGCTGTCCGGAAAATTTACAGTAATAAATGCCTCTATTTTTCATATTACATGGCTGGATACTTCCGGACACCCCTCATATATGTCAAAAGATAATCTCAATGTAGCTATAAAAGAATCTAACCAGGAGGCCTTCCCTGATTTAGAAAACTTTCATCTGTCAGATATAATGTCTCTTTCCTTTCTCTGCTAGGTAAGCCCCAAATTACTATTCCCTTTTTAATATAACTGTGCAAATCACATCATTTTTTAAGATAGCCAATTAACCTCTTTCTTTCATTTCATCCTAATAAGTACATGAGATGACAAATAAGCAAGCAATTACAATGTGACAGGAAAATACAGTTGTAGAGAAACAACTAGAAGGAGCATGTAATCCACCCTTGAGGTATCAAAGAAGCCTTCCCCGAGAGGTGTCACCTCAACTGAGACCTGAAAGGCAATTACGAGTTAACAAAACCAAAGCAGGGAACTAGGGAAGGCAGATGGAAGTTTCTGTAATAAGGCCTAGATTTAACTAACTTGCCACCTTAAGGGAGAAATACAAGTAACTAATTATGCCTAGTACATTAAGGGCAAAGAGAGAAAAGTAACAAAGGACTAAAAGGTAAACAAAAGCCAAATCATGAAAATCCTGAAAGCCAGGGTAAGTTCACACTTTTCCTGAAGGCAAAGAAAAGCCACAAAAACGGTTTTTAACAGGGGAGTTACATGCTCAAATGTGTTACATTACTCTGGCTACAGTGGGAAAAATATTTTAGACAGGAAGACTGGAAGCAGGACAACCACTTAGATGGCTACTGCAGCAATCCAAGTGAGAGATGATGCTAACCATGGAGTAGGATGGTACGCCCAGGAACAAAGAAAAGGCAGAAATTCCAGACTTATTAAGGAGAAAGAATCCAACAGAGCTCAGTGATCAATCCAAATGTGAAGGAAAAAGAAAAGACAAGAAACAGACCATGTTTCTGTCAAGTTATTATCAGCAGTGTCTACTATTCACTGAATTTCTACCACATATACAGTATCTCATTTAATCTTCCCCTAGAGACAAGACAAAAAGCAGGCAATTTGTTTTTTATTTTTGGTTTAAGGATGAGAGACAGAAGGTTGATAATGACTAGTTTCACATAGACTTAAGTCTGAGGTATGCATAGAAGTAGACAAATGTATACATCATGAACACAGATGAAACACAAGGTCTGACAATTAAGTTCATGAAATTGCCACCATGCGCTTACGTTGGCAGCACTGTACAAACAACTTGATAAAGTTTCATAACCTTGGTATATCCATGTCTCACAGCTATGTTCATGTTGACATGTGGCAGTGTCTTGCTGTCATTCATTACTGTTGTGTGTTTTCGTATAGCACCACAAGAATGTCAGAGCTTGAGTTTGCCAAGACCTTTTGGAGAGGCAAAATATTTTGGGCCATGTTATCACTGGTGATGAAACATGGGTGTACAAAACAACCCTGGGGAGGCCGGGATGGCTTAGTGGGTTGAGTGCTCGCTTTGCAGCACCGGGACCGTGGATCGAGTCCCGGCCCAGGCCCATGCAGACCCATATGCTGAGCTGGGAGCTCCCCCAGTTCAGTTCTCTCTCTGTCTCTGTATCTCGCTCTCTCTCTCTCTCTCTCTCTCTCTCTGTCAATAAATAAATAAATAAAAATTAAAAAAAATATATTGAAGCTATGGAACAATAAAAATTAAAAAAAAAAAAACAACAACCCTGAAGCAAAGCATCCACGTGCACAGTGGAAGTCAGCCAGTTCTCTACAAACAAAAATGTTCTGTCAGTCCAAATCAAGAGTCAAAAAGATGTTACTATCCTTTTTTGTTATCAGAGGGATAGAATTTGTACCAACTGGACAGTCAACCAAGTTGACTATTTGGAAGTGCTGAAAAGACTGCATGAATAAGTTAGATGTAAAGCAACCTGAACTTTCTGCCAACAACTCATGGCTCTTGCAGCATGACAATGCACCAGCTCACATAACACTATGAGGTAGTTTTTAGCCAGCAAACAAATAACTATATTGGAACATACTCCCTAGTCAACTAATCTGACCCCCAATGATTTGTTTCTTTGCCTGAAGATAACAGAAATATTGAAGACATTTTGATGACATTCAGGACATCAAGGGTAATATAATAATGGCTCTGATGCCATTCCAGAAAAAGAGTTCCCAAATTGCTTTGAATGTGCTCGCTCTCGTAGCACATATACAAGATTGCTTTGAAGGGTGGATTAGGAGCTGGCGGCGGTGCATATGGTAGTTTCCCATGGGGAGCACTTCGAAGGTGACTACAGTGATATTCAGCAATGAGGTATGTAGCGCTTTTTCTAGGATGAGTTTGACTTAATTGTCAGACCTCGAATGATTCCAATTATCAGGAAAGAGCTTTGGGTTGGAGATTAGAGAATTAACAGCATACAGATAGATATTTGTTTTTTAAAGATTTATTTCATTGTTTGAGAGGCGAGAGAGAGAAAGAAGGTGGGGAGGGCTCAGAGCAGTCTCCACAGTTGTACATCCATCAGCTGTGACATGCTTTCACTTCACACAGTGGACATGGGGCCTCATGAGCCGGGAACTGAACCAGGTGCTTCCAGTATGGGAGGTGAGAACCTTCACTCCAAGCCATCCCAGCGACCACCAGCTGTACCGTATTTCAGCATATGGGTTTGCCTGGGTGGGGCCAGGAATCAAACCCCAGACCTTGAGAACTCAAGGCAAGCACCCAACAGCTGAGCATCCCAGCATCCCCTAGAAACTTTTTTTTTTAATATCTCCTTTATTCATATTAACATTTATTTAATATCTACATATTTACAGTATTGGGACAAATGTAAGACGCAGCGAAGCTCACAGTTACTAGAGGGAGGAGGTAGCTCAATATAGTGTAGAGATTCAAAACAAACCACCCCATCATATGCTTCTATGGTATGTATGTAGATTTGAACTAAAGGCATATAAATGAGGTATTATTATAGGCTACATAATTGTACACTTAAACCTATGTAATTTTACTAACCAATGTCACCCCAATAAGTTTAATACAAAAATAAAAAATAAAGGCAATTGAGACACTGCAGGCTCAAGAGAAATTTCTGCCCCCACCTCCTTAACGACCTACAAAAATCTGAATTAGGGATCTTGCCCACGATAAAACATTATCAGAAACATTTACTGAAAATTTGTTCTCATCATCCTGCAATGACACTCTGAACCCCCAAGGGGCCTTAGCTCAGAATGTCATATATACGGTACCTCATTTTCCCTTTCTGTCTCTGAACCTTTCATGTATGTGGGGTCTCTGACTCTCTCATGTATGTTGGGGTTCCCATGGACACGAAATTAAATTTTTTCTCTTGTGAATCTGTCTCGTGATGATTTTATCATTCAACCAGCTAGAAAACATAAAGTGAGAAGGGAGAATAATTCCCTTTCTCCACAATAGCAATAAGTGAATAACGGAAATTCATCAAAGGTTCAAAGTTATACAAAGAGTAAGTGGTTATTTCTGCTGAGAAAAGGAAGACTAATAAACACCACCTAAATCTTGAAGTAGGTTAGCAGAAAGTTTAGGGAAGGGAAAACAGGAAGAATAGTGAAGACACTCCAGACAGAAGAAACAATAAATTCAAGGGCAGAAAGGAATTTTTTTTTTTTTTTTAAAGATTTATTTCATTGATTTTTTTTTTTTTGATTTTTTTTTGTTGTTGTTTTTGACAGAGAGAGAGAGAGAGATACAGAGACGGAGAGAGAACTGAACTGGGGGAGCTCCCCAGTTCAGCACATGGGTCCGCAAGGGCCGGGGCCGGGATTCGATCCTCGGTCCCCAGGGCTGCAAAGTGAGCGCTTAACCCACTGAGCCATCCCGGCTTCCCCTTTCATTGATTTTTGACAGAGAGAAACAGAGACAGAGAGAGACAGAGAGAAGGGGGAGGGCCCAGAGCACTCTCCACAGCTGACATTAGTTTTCCACATAGTTTCACTCCACAGGTGGGCATAGGGCTGCGCAGGGCAGGAACTGGGCCGGGAGCCTCCCACATAGGTCCTGGCAAGAACCGAACTGGGGGAACTCCCCAGTTCAGCACGTGGGTTCGCACAGGCCGGGGCCTGGATTTGATCCTCGGTCCCCGGGGCCTCAAAGTGAGCGCTTAACCCACTGAGTCATCCCAGCTTTCCCCAGAAAGGAATTTTTAAAAAGACAGATGCCCACCTTCAGAACTGAAAAATTAAATATATGTCAGTCTCCAAAAAAAATCTTATATTTAATAGAGAGGACATATAAAAATGTTTAATAAAAAAAGAAAGAAAAAAGAAACATGGAGGAAACTCACCCTACTAAATACCAGAGCACATTATGAAATAATATAGTAAAATTAAGCAGTACAGCTACAAAAATCCAATAACAGATCGAAAAACTATTATGACAAGGCATTCAGAAATAGTCCTAATTATATCTCAAAATTTATATGTAATAAGATATGGGGTTTTTTTTTAAGATTTATTATTTTTGAGAGAAGGTAAGAGAGAAAAGGGGGGGACCAAACCTGAACCAGGGGCCTCCCACATGGGAAGTGAGAACCTTCCCTGCTATTCCAGCGGTTAGTTACCAGGTGCACCACAGTTTAGCATATAGGTTTGCATGGGCCGGGGCCAGGATTTGATCCCCAGACCTTGCGGTTACAAGGAAAGTGCTCAACCTGTAAAGCTATCCCAACATCCCCAAGATAGGTTTTCTAAAACAAGAAGATAAAAGAATTTTTTAATAATGTTAAAATGACTTAATAGTAATTTGTAAAACAGTTAAGGTAGCATCACATTTTATGCTAAAAATAAATTCTGATCACCAAGTTAATTTTTTAAATATTAGAAAAAATAGAATGCTAGGATAACTTAGCAGTTGAGTGCTTGCCTCACAATCACGAGGTCCAGGGTTCAATTCCTGGTCCCAGGCCAAGCTACCCCACATGCTGAACCACTTTGATCTCTTGGCAGTGTAGGTTCCGGTCTCCTATACAGGAGGCCCCGGTTCAGTTCCAGCCCCACGCAGCTCCACATTCACTTGTGTGGAATGAAACCATGTCACAACTAATGATGTACAACTATGGAGACTGCACTGGGCCCTCCCCTCTTCTCTCTCTCTCCTTCTCTCAAACAATAATTACCCCCATCTGTAAAACAGTGAAATCCGTTAAATTAAATATTTATTGTTTTTTACAGAGACAGAGAGAGACAGAGACAGAAAGACAGAGGAAAGGGGGAGTGCCCAGAGCAGTCTCCATAGTTGTACATCATCAGTTTTCAATGGTTTCCTTCCACACAGGTGGACAGGGGCCGTGCAGGGCGGAAGCTGGACTGGGGACCTCTGGCATGGGAAGCACGCCCCCTCAAGCCAGAGGCCGAACCGGGGAGCAAGAACCAAACTGGGGGCCTCCTGCATGGGAAGTACACCCCAGTTCAGCATAGGGGCTGCACGGGCTGTGACCGGGTTTCAATCCTTAGTCTCTGGGCTACAAAGTGAGCGCTTAACCTGCTGAGCCATCCCGGCTTCTCCAAATTCCTTAACACGTTAAGCGCCCAGGCTATTTTGTCTTGTTTACCACTTGGCCCGTTATATCAGATTTCACCGAAATGCTCACGACCACAGATCTGTTTAGGTTGTGATAAGGCTGAATGTTTATATATAGAATATATTTACTGTGTGAATATTTATTATTTACCGCAATTTGTACAATATATCATTTTAGAAATGCTTTATATTCAGTCAGTTGTCTGCGATTCTTGTTCCAGTGCAGAAAAAGATTTTTCTTTACTCCGTGAACGTGAAAATGTCATTTAAACAGGAAGAAACTATAGCGAAGGAAAACAAAAAAGGAATAACCATTTTAAAATGGAAAGACAAGCAGGACATCTTACTTATTTAAAATTTATTAATAGAATAATTTTTTAAATTTTATATCGTCAGTTAACATACAATACCGCGGCCTGCATGAAAAGTATACTGTCAGTCACTGGTGACTGATGCGGTCCGAACGGAAAGTTCAGTGTCAGTCACCGGTGACGGACATGGCACTTAATGTGTTAATTTTGAAGTATGAAGCAATGACAAAAGAATGTTAAATTCATGTATGAACATTTTAAACTTCCAACAATTAAAAATAACCAAAAAGTAAAATAGCAAACTAGAGAAAAATACTTGCAAGAAAAAAACCATAACTATATGCTTGGGTGTAGCTCAAAGCTTTAAGAAAAAGTTACACCCAATAGATGATCAAAGGCTATGAACAGACAATCCAGTTAGAAAAATACAGTGTCCACCATCAGTGTAGTAAGGTTTAGTGAAATTGGTACACCCAGAGCCAGTGCTCAGTATAACATATGGGTTCTTTGATCCAATAATTCCACTGGCTGGTAATCATAAATATCTAGCAGGCTCAGCCAGTTTATTCCACCATGGAAATTAATGAATGCTTCTAATTTTTGATGTTATATGAGTCTAGATAGTACAAAATGATTAACATCAATCTAGATGTAGTAAAATAATCTCTGGAGGACAATGCTAAGATTCTTCCAACACCCTGCCAACCTTCCATCTAAGCAATTTTAAAGATTTTAGTAAAGTAGATAGGAAGGTTCTTAAAAGTGAATTCAATAAACCAAAATTCGGAGTAATGTTAAAATCTGTACCGGTATATGGTTTTATATAACCAAAATGAATTATTCATTGTAATGTAGAGGGGAAAATGTTCAGGTAACAAACCAATATAGTAGTCCCCCTTACCTGGGTGATATGTTCCAAGACCTGCCTGAAACTGCAAATAATGTCAAACCCTATACATGAAAGCTGTCCAGAAAAATCCAGATACTGTCAGTAACAGCGAGAATGGTTACATGGCTATATACTTTCCAGACAGCCCTTGTATACATACTATGTTTTTTCTATATATACATGCCTATGATAAAGTTTAATTTATAAATTAGGCACAGTAAGAGAGTAACAACAATTAATACAGGACAATTATAATATACTATAATAAAAGTTGTATGAATGTGGTCTCTCAAAATATCTTATTGTAGTGTACTCACCCTTCTTTTTGTGATGTGAGGTGACAGAATGCCTACATGATGAAATGAAGTGAGATACTCAGAACAGCACACAATTTAAAACTTATTAATTATTTCTGGAATAATGGTCCAAAAACATTTAATGTTTTTGGACCATGGCTGACATCGGTCACTGAATACAGGGAAAGTAAAACTTTGGATAAGAGGGGACTACTGTACAGATAGATAAATGGTAGCCATTTTTATTTCTATGAAGAGTGACAAGGATGATAAAAATGTCTGCCTTGCTCATTATCTGGCATGAAAATTTTTTTTTAATTTTTCAAAGTTCACTTTTTTTTAGGCTTCCGGCTTGGAAGAGGCCAAGGCACAACTTTCTTCAGTCATCCTGAATCTGGTATCATCCACACCAGCCACCTCCACCACGCCCCCAAAGTCCAACTCCCAGGAAATCAAAGTTATATAGAGGTGTACCGATGGAGAAGTAGGTGCCACATCTACCCTGGTTCCCAAGATAAGCCCCCAGGGTCTGTCTCCAAAGAAGGCTGATGATGATATCACCACAAAACAACTGGTGATTGGAAGGGTATGAGGGTTACAGAGAAACTGACATTTCAGAACAGAGGCCCAGATTGAAATAATACCTTCTCCTTTGCCCTGTTTATCAAAGCCCTCAGAGGACCACCAAGAGACAGAAAGAGCAACAACAACCACAAAAACATTAAGCACAGTAAAAATATCACTTTTGATGAGACTGTCAACATTGCCCAATGATACAGCACCGATCTTTAGCTAGCGAACTCTCTGGAACCATTAAAAGAGATCTCAGGGACTGCGAAGTCTGTGGGCAGCAATGTTGGTGGCTGCCACCTTCATGACATCATAGATGACATCAATAGTGGTGCACTGAAATGCCCAGTTAAAAACTACAAAGGAAAATATTTCAATTAAAGATCATTTAATAACAAAAAAAAGTTCAATCTCGTCTTTAATTCCTAATATAAACTACATCTAAAGGCATTTTACAATGATCTGTTAAGATTCGATGTTTGACCTCACAAACAGATTCTTCCCAAGACTTACAACGGGAGTTTGCAGACAAAAAGCTGAAGGAGAAGAAGGTAAATGTGGTATTTTCTAAAATTCACATTGACTATTAAATGGTTACTACTTTGCTTAAGAAAAGACATGCATATCCATAAATAATCATGAAGCAGCAGAAGATTTTACAAGAAAAATCCTCAGATAGTGTTTTAAGAAATGCACCTACGGCAGGGGGCAGATGGCTCAGAGGGTTAAGTGCTCAGGGACCAAGGATCAAATCCCCACCACTCACCTTGCAGCCCCAGGGAACAAGGATCAAATCTCTGCCTCAGCCACTGAGGATCCATATTCTTAACTAGGTGTGCCTCCCACGTGTGCCTCCCATGTGGGAGGCCTACCAGTTCATTTCTCGCCCCCCAGTTTATTTCTTGCCCCTGGGTTCGGCCCCTGGCTTGAGGAGGCATGCCTCCCATGTTGGAGGCCCCAGCCCAGTTCCCACCCTGCGCAGCCCCCACCCACCTGTGTGGAACAAAACCATGTCAAAAACTGATGACAATCAACTTTGGCCACTACTCTGGGCCCTCCCCCTTCTCTCTGTCTGTCAAAAACAGTAAAAATAAATCTTTTTTAAAAATGCACCTACACTGAAAATATTTAGCCTCCATTATGTACAAGATACTGTGCTTTAATAACTTAAACACACTTTTACATGAAGTCCAGTACTCTCATCCTGTTCACTCCTCCCCTGAAAACTAAAGTCAACAAGTACAGAAATGGACAATTCATAAGTACTATATGCTGATGTGTACTCGAATTTTTTTGTTTGCTTTATACATTAATCTTTTTTCATGAACTAAATTGTAGCCTCCTTGTAGAAAAGCAGTCATTTTTTCCTATTGGTTACACCTTCACCACCACTGCAGTCCCCCCATCTTTGCACAACCACTTAAATAACAAAAGCTCTGCCATAAGAACTAAAATTTGATTTAATTTTTGATCTTTAAAAAATGGACAAGAAAATTAAGCCATGCTGATTATCAAAACACAAAATACATGTTGTTTTTACCTTTCAAGTGTGTAAAGATTCTTTCATTGAAAACTGAAGGATGGTTAAAATAAATTACAAAAGAGAGCTTGGTGTTTCACAGAAAAACAATGAAATAATACGGTAAGAAAAGGCTGATGCAAGATGAAAAGATAACATTTTTTTTTAAGTGGGGGCAGAGACAACTGCAAATCACTGTTTTGTGAGAGGCCAGGTTGATCTCCAGGATTTTCTTCTCCAAGATCAACCAATCCCAACCTTCTCAGAGTTAAGCAGTCTCCAGGCAAGAAGCATTTCTTGACTGGCTTAAAGATGTTGAACAGAAAAACCAGCCAATTCTGCCCTCCAGTCAGAAATGTGCTATGGAGACAGTACAACCACTGTATGTCGCAATGTGCACAAACCTGTCATTGCCACGACTATCAGATCCTAGTTCAAAAGGACTGTTGCCGAAAGGAAGATCCTTTAAAGACAACGGGTGAGCGTGATATAGCATCTAGACGTTTTGTTTGTGTTTGTCTTGGGGGGTGGGTTGTTTGGTTTTTATTACCCTAGCTCTTTATGTGTGTGTGTGGGGGGGGGGGCCTGTTCGAACAGAAAGAGCATAAGGAATAAACTGTCCCTGGTCAGATGACTCACTACAGAAAACAGATTTCCAAACAGCTCTCTCGGGGAGGATCTGGATGACAGTAGGGTCCAAGGAGGGTCCCAGTGTGGGTCTAAGTTGCGGCAGGGAGGGAGGGAGGGAGCGACTAGGGTCTGAGGTACATACAAGGGACGGGGTATGTCTCCCCGCAATATCCCAAATCAGAACGTGTGGAGTGAAAGGCTATGTTAGTATTGGAAGCAGTGAATAAATAAACGGCTCTGCTAGGACTACGTGCTCGGGTAGGTGGCCCGAAGTTCCAAAAAGGTTCCGCCTGGGAAACGCCGAAAGTGCTCGAGAGGCGCGAGGTCAAGCCCTCGCGGGAACCAACTGGGTAAAACGCCGGCGGACGAGAGAGGTGTGTCTGGAGCCTGGAGGCCAGCTAGGGGCTTGGGAGGCCGAGGAAACGGCCTCGGCCCCCGGTTTTGCCTGGACTCCGGCTGCGAGCCAGGGCCCGCCTCTCACCGACGCCTCCTGTCCCTTAGGTCAGTGCGGCCGGGCCCGTGGGCCGGGCTGGAGGAGGACGGGGCCGGCCGCCCACGTTTGGGGGCTTCGGATATGGTTGGCACGGGCGTCCGCAGCTGCCTCGGCTTCGGATCTCGGTTTGGCGCGCGGAGATCCCTTGCCTCCGGAGCCCTCACCCCGAACCCGCTGCCCCGCCTCCCACTCGCCACCTTTACCTGCTCCTGGAGCCGGCAGAGGGCGTCGAGGCCGGGGCCGCGTCGTCTAGTGCGCAACGCGGCGCAGTGGAACCGCAATCCTTTCCCGCCGCCGCCACTGCGCTCCCGGGAGCGGCGCGTGGATGGCGAGCAGCCGCGATGGCGCGAGGGGCGGGCGCGGGGAGGGAGGAGAGGACGCGCGGCGAACGCCCGGCGGCGAGACACTGCCGCTCGCAGTCCAGCCAGGGAAAAGCAGCTTCACGGCTGCCGGCCCAATGGGGAGGAGTCTCGGGACGTAGGGAATGGCTGCCACGTAACCCAGGTGGGTCTCCGCCCTCCGGCTCCCGGCCGCGACCTCGGGCACGTCCCCGGGCTCCGCCTTGGCGCGTCGGCCCGGCCCGCGGGGCCGACCCCGGCGACCCTGGCCCGCGGGCTCTCTCGCTTCTCCGGCTCTTCTGGAGACGGAAGTCTATCCCGCCGGGCTCTGCTGCATCGGACCCGTTTCCTCGTCCCTTCCAAAGGCGCTCGCCCAAAAGTCTGACTCGTTGCCCCCCGTCCCTTGTCGGGGGGTTTACGTGGACCAGCAATCCTTTCCAATGGTCGGGGAAGGCGGGAACCGTCTGCGCTAGCGAACAAGGCAAACAGGGGCCCGAAATATCTGCCTAAATAGGCGCGGTAAGGCTTCTAGTCCTCACTCTCCCAAGCCCCAAACACAAGGTCAAACTTGCTGGTCGAGGCGGGATTGGAACTGGGAGCGGGTCCCGCCACAAGTTGGGAGACCGCAGGCCAAGCCAAAACGCCTTAGCGCTGGCTAGCTGGGCGGCTGACCGGACGTGTGGGGCCTCGGCGGCGGCGGGCCACGGAGTCCGCCTCTGAGCACAGCACTGCCCGCAGGACGTTCCCGGGCTCGGCCCTCGGCCCCTCTGCGTGCTCGGGCGGCAAACAACGCGCAGTTGCCTCGGAGCCGGAGGACAAAGAGGCCTGCGGCGGCTGCCGGATGCTCGGAGGATGTAAGGTTCCAACCCGCGCTGCGAA